>JAFVLL020035287.1:0-19202 GCA_021397915.2 Tor tambroides
CTGCTTCTCCAAGCGTTACCACATAGGCCTGCCAGATGGAAACACACGCAGACATGTGCTTCTGCAGGCGCTGGCGCCCCAAGGCTGCAGTCTGGGCGAAAGGGAGTTGTCAGCAGTACTGCAGCGTTCAGAAGGCTTCTCCGTCTGGGAGCTGCTGCAGCTCTGCCAGCAGGCTCTGGCATCAGCTTCTGCCTCTGCACCCATGCCCTTGCACGGCCTCCCTTCATCCCTTTCTTCCCCTACCTTCCAAGACTTTGAAAATGCTTTCTGCAAGGTACGCCCTCACAGCACCCCCAAAGAACTGGACACTTGTATGGAGTGGAGCAAGGTTTATAGCCACTGAGAACCTAGTCAGCCACTGGTTGGGGACTGCTAAATGTTTTTCAGTTTTTTTTTTTTTTAACTACTTGTTGCAGCCAAAAGAGTGGGACTTGAAATTACAGTTTATGGTGGGGAGGCATTTTGGATTGAATGCATTTAATCTAGGGAACATGCCATGGTGTGTTGTTTTTCTATAAATATACATATACTTTATTTTTTTCCCAAAGAAATGAAATATTAGGCCTTTCTTGAAGGGGCATTTATTAGTTGCTTGGCATATCTGATAGAATGTCTGAAATATATTTTGGAATTTCACTGGAATTCCAGTTAGCCTTGATCCTGGACTAAACCTGGAGGTTATAGATAACTTGAGTTTTCCTGAAAAATATCCCCATTAATTACAACTCTCAGGATCCTATTTATTGCCAGCCCACTCCAGTGGTGTTGTTTTATTTGCATCGATTTACTTTAAAGATCCTTTGGTGTTAAAGGGCTTAGGATATATCAAAACTACTTTCTTTGTACCAAAAATGCTCACCAACATTATAATGTCCAAGTCACAGCATTCACCAAAATGTATGCAACCTCTTAGGGAAGAAAGCAACAGTATTTTACAAAGTTGATTGTTAGGCCGCGGTCATATCTTGTGCACTTTGTCAAAATGGTCATTTTACCAAATGATTATGCATTGCTACCCAAAAAGTATTAAAATGCTAATCCATAGAAAATCAGATAATAGAAAGACAGACTTTTTTACTGTTGGTACACTTTGTGGAACACTTTGTTAAAGGTAATACATATTTTCCAAAATACAACAATATGTAAACAATCCATCACATTCCTCACAATCTCGTGAGAGCCTTTGCTCAGGACCCTCAAACACAAAAAACAAGCAAGGGTCCGTGAACGACTATTTTCTCTCTTCTGCTTTACTCAGTTTATTTTATTAGTATATGTAGTCTTGTTTGAAATACTCAGGAATAATTTCTTTACCTCAGAAATGATAAATAAAGAATGTATGTAATCTTAGGGTCTTAGTAGTAAGCATTGAGTTTGGAGGTGAGCAACAGACCTGTATACACACTGCATCTGTGCTGTTACCTCTTAGGTGAAACTTGAAAATGCTACAAAGACAAACAATGAATGTAATTCAGGTATTTCAGAGAATATCTGATGCCATAAATCCGTTTTTAACTCTCTATGAAAACATTTTCCCTTATCCTTACTCTTTATTTTTGATGTAGATTTTTGATGGAGTGATGATTGTCTTCATGAAGTGTTATTGTAGATGGCAAACCAGATGTTTGATTTTGTTGGACAAACTGTTTTCAGAAGCCAAGGTACAAAGCATATGTCAGTGTCCTTTAAAAACAACTAATGTAAGTACTTGAGGAGCAAAAAAGAAACAACCCAAAGATCAGAATCAGATGTTTTTATATATAGAGAATTGGCAGCTAATCATGTCTAATCATAAATTGTGTTATACCATCATGTGTAGTGTATAAAAATTGTTAACACGCTTATCATGTAGACAATCCAGATGGAGCAGCCTCTACCAATGTTTAAAATTTTCAGCTTTTTTTGTTTATACGGTACATAAAAGTTGCATGGAGTGATCAGATGTCTTCAAGAAACTGAGATTACGGAGTTTATTTATATTGTCTGTAGACTGGCTTTTGTGGATTGTTGAATTTTGATCAACTGTGATGTAACAGCCGCTGATCACTACTTTACCCCCAGCACACCCCATGCTCTTAGCACAATGGTTTGTCCCCTTGGTTGCTGGCTTTGTACAGCCATGTGGTGAGCTGATTTCCCAACCCCCGTTCCTCTATCTTACACACAGCCTTTTGGAGAAGCCATATTTTGACTGATGTCTAGTAACCCTATAGCACTGTTCGGCTCTTCAAGTACAGCTGGTGGCTTCACTCATGCCACACAGGTCAATCAGAATGACCTCTGGAGCACATATTGATCAGTGCCGAAGAGGCAAAAACCTACAGAACCTGGCAGACTCAGGGACATCCAACATGCACAAATATATCATCTTGTTTAGAAAAATTCAGCACCAATTTCCATTCATTCAAACTGAGATACACCATTTTTATTCAGATATCGTAACCGTATACAGATATTTGGCTGATTTCAAAACAGGAACACAAAGATACTGAGCAGTTTAACAGTTTGTCCAACAAAATTGTCATTAATTAGCTGTTTTGAATCTATTAGTACAGTAACTTTGTTCTTGGATCTTGTTCTTGTACATTTTCTGTAACCATTTCTACCTCATTTTTGCAGCATATTGTACATGAAAATATTTATTTCATGTCTTTTTTTGATGTCTGTTATAAAAATGATAATGTTCTCGAACTGTAATGGTCTACCTCAGAAAAGACTGTATTTTAAGAAAAAAAAGTATTACACAATATTAAAGAGAATATGTCGAAAATCTTTAATGGCTCATCTTCCCGTACATGTCAAGTGGTAGATTGTAAAGGTGAATTGCCTTCACTTTACATGCACATGATTTTAAAATATAAAATCAATGAGATTATCAAATGATGTAATAAAACTACAATTTGTGAGTTATTGAGGGTCATGTGGCTATTCTACACTCTCAAAAAAAGGTACAAAAGCTGTCACTGGGACACTACCTTTTCAAATGTACACTTTTGTACCTTTTAGGTACCAATACAGACCCTTTAGGTACAAAGGTGTACCTTTTAAAAAGGTACCCCCCAAGTGACAGCTTTTGTACCTATTTTCTGAGAGTGTACAAATAAATCAATTAGCAAATAAAATGATTTTAATGTAAGTGAATATTTCCTTGTAGCTTCTGCATATGAGATAATTAGAGCTGGCTAGTTCAACAAATGGAGGGGATCCTTTTTCATAGTTTAGTACTTTGTTGCTTAATTTCAATCAGTGTTTAACATTTAAGCACTGCCCAATGACTGGGCGTGCCTTCAGGGTGGAGTGTCAAATAAAGGTGCTCTATGGTTCAATAAAGTCCAAAAAAGAAAAGCTTGGTAATTAATCTTATGGCTGCATGAAATATAGTCCATACAGATATGATGGGAATTGACTTAATTACTTACATGTAATTGCAACCATTGTCTTAAACTATAAGATATACATCAAAACATCGACCCTCAACATAACCCTCATTAAGTCTAATGTATTTTTACAGTATGGAGATTAATCTCATATTTAATGTAAAGTGCTGATGGATGGTGATGATTAAGTCTCTGATTAAGATGAATAATGCAGGGTTATACACAGTCCTTGCCCTCCAATACCTATCTAAAGGATAATTATTCTCCAGCTACCAGCAGAATAAAACAGCATCCTTCAGTTCATACATTCAATAACACACTCACGTTGTGGTGGCACTAAGGGTTAATAATATGAATTTGAAGGTCAATAATTACCTTTCCACTGAAACTAAATCTTCTGTATCTTCTGTGAATTAAGCTGTGGACTTACTATGATGTAATTTTTGAACAGCCCATTGAATATCTAAATACATAGCTTTTTATTTACTTTTAATTTTAAATTAAATAGAAAACTGGCAAGAAAAATATTTCAGCTCTAATTATGAGGTGAAAAAGCTCAGTAGATAGACTGTGAAGATAGATTGTTCAAGTTTCATGAGCTATAATTACACAACAATTTGCTTACACAATGTTAATTAGCACCCAAATTTAATTCACTGATGAGTTGATTGGAGGTTTTTCTCTAGCTCTACCTCTATTTGTTTATCCAGTGACACGCTTGTATTTCACATATTGATGAACAACCCTGGATAAAGTGTATGTTTCCTGTTGAGTATATTGGAAAATTTACTTCATCAATCCCCATATCTCTTCTACCATAACCCTCACCATAGCAACCATCTGTGTTGGTGCACTCTGAGTGATGAGATCTGGTCAGCTTGAGTTCAACCTCTCTGACTCCAGAGCTAGAGCAGAATCTAAATTACAGAATGATAAAGTGTTCAGATTCAGCTTTAAGGAAAAGCTAAAAATGACTTCTGTTAAGTTTAGCTTGTAACAAACTGTTAAGATAGCCAATATACACATTCATATATGCCAAAATGTTATAAAACACAAAGATGCATGTGTATTATAAAAACTACACAAATACTTAATATGAATACCTCAAATCCCTCAGTTGCATCTACATAAGCCAGTCTGTCAATTTACACCTTCCATAAGACAATCCCTCTGTGTTAATTTCTCAAAATGATATTCATGATTATTGCAAAATTTATTCTGTATTTTAGTGGAACAGATGTGGATGTGAACATCAAGAGTATAAAACATAAAAGCTGAAGATAGCGTATAAAAGTTGTAAAAAGTTATATTGCATCCCCTAAAGTATATTATAAGTTGTATATAATGTTCTATTATTATAATATCTTTAGTATTATCATAATATACAGTATATATTATATAATATATAATACATAATATAAACAATATATTTATATATAGTAATATTATGAACATTAGTATAATGTAATATAAAATATATATATATATAAATATATTACATACATATTTCTGAAAAATTCAATGCAGAAGCTTTTTGCATTTTTCATGTCTTCTGGAGTCAGTCTCTGTGATTTGATATATTGATATCGATCATTGATATATTCAGTTTTAGCCTTTCAAGAGCATATTATGCTTTAAGGTCCTCACAAAAAGCATGTGCATTACATCCAGTTCAGATCTATTTTGTTCTACTTTTAAATGGAATTTGACATAAAGGTAGAAATGTTCGTGATGCAAACCAGAGAGTTCACATGCAGTGCAGCAAGATTTCCCATAGCTCAGACCCTGCCTACCCCTCTGTTCATAACTGCTCATGTCTTACTCTCCTTTGTCCTGTCTAGCCTTGATACTGACAAGGTTGACATCAGAGGAGATCCCTGACACAGGGTGAGTTAAGGCTGCCAGCTGGTAGCAATCAAGTCTATTTAGGAGTCAGGGACACATGGACCCCCAGGGCCAAAACTGTAACTAGCCCAACCCTTAGCCCTAACTCCCCCTAAACCCTCTAGTTACCCAGTTCAGCTGTATTGATTCCAGATGTGCTGCCATCAGTGCTGCTCAGTGCTGGGCCTTTACCTAAGAGGACCCCAAAATAATGACAAGCTGTGAATGAGGGGAGAAAAAAATGCAGAGTAAACAAACAAGAGGTCAATCCACCAACAATTTGCTGATTTTTGCCTTCCTTTTAAAATATTAATCAGTTTATTTATAATTTTACTATTAAAAAAACATTTATCACTACTAACTTACTATTAAGTATGACTTTTCCTTAAAATCCTAATTTGCTGGTTATTACTAGTTAGTAAGGTAGTAGTTAAGTTTAGGTATGGGCTAGGATTAAGGGATCTAAAATATGGTCATGCAGAATAAAGCATTAATATGTGCTTTGTAAGTACTAATAATCAGCCAGTATGCATGCTAATTAGCAACTAGTTAACAGTAAGAATTGGTCCCTAAACTGTTACCAAATAAACAGATATTCTATAACAGTTTAGGTTGTTCAAAATATTAACCGGCATCAATTATGCGTTCACGTTTTTGAACAATTTCTGGTAAAGTCTTATAAAGTTTTTTACTTTCCATATGTTTATTCTCACAATTGTTACTTTTCAAAACAGCTGCAAATGGTTTGTTGTGATAGAAATTAAACACTTTGCACAACTATTATGGAATTTTTATTGATAACATTTGTTTCTTCAGAATTCCGTTTCGGGCCTGTCAAACTCTATCAGCGGGAGATTGATCAAGTCAACTCTGACTTTGTTTAAATTAAGGCTGGCCATGAAAACAACCCCTGAAGCTCATACAGAATTCTGCTGACCTATCTCAACAACCCTCAGACAGGGCAAATGTATCATGACCGGTCAGGAAATGGACTTTGATATGAGGAATGCCTGAAGCTTGAAAAAACCTTCACTCCATGAACATGGACCATATGGGACGAGTTTGATTTAATCTAATCTTTAAAACTCGTACATTTAGAATTACTTTACATTTACTATCTTTCATTTTTGACCGTTTAATTTTATTGCATAACCTAAACTTAACTTGACCAACACAGATCTGTTCGCTTTTCACATAGTAACCTACTGCCCCCTGGTGGTAGCACAAAATAATGTTTTTTGAGAGAGTAAAAATCTTGTTTTATTAATGTTTTATACGCCTACACTTTCCTATAGTCATTTTTCAGAGATATCGGTGAGCAAATGAAAATGTTATTCTGGGTGGCATTGTGAGATTAGAAATAATTATATATAGTTGTACTAATGACTATGCAGTTTCCTGACTTCAACATTTCCTGATGTGAATGATGTGCTGCCAGATCCACTACAAATCAAGCACACTAAGCTGATGAAACAAGCGACTTTCGTCACAAAACAATACCCGTGAATACGCGAATTTGTTAATTTCTTTGTTTCTAGACAAGGGAGCAGAAAAACTATACAAGCAACTTGTACATACATAATACTTATAAACCACGGACAAGGCAACACTTCATCTCACGGGATTCCAATGTTTATGAATTATTCAGAATGAGGTATATTGTTACATTGATTCATTGTTGGATTTGCCTGTTTTAAAGTCGTAAACATTAAATTAGCTTATTTTATTGCTTTTCAATGAAAAATTGGAACATTTTCGTTTCTTAATTCTTTGTGGTGAAACACTGCTGGACTGCCGGCTTTTTGTTTTAGGGTATTAAAGATATAATACCTGCTCAGATGTTTTTTGTTTGTTTGTTTGTTTGTTTGTTTGTTTTTTGTTGTTGTTGTTTTTAGAGAGAGAGGAAACCAGAATAATGAAAACGCAAAAGAAATCGAGCTTATTTCAGAAAACGGAAACCTCTTTCGAAACTCCTTACTGGAAATCAAGTGTTTCGAGCAGAAATGGCGTTGTTTCCCCGCCTACAGGTGACGTTTTGTCTTGATATATAGAAAGTTACCTCTTATGAACAAGCATTATGCATAACATGTTGTCTTGCTAGCTCTCTAGGTTTTGAAACATAGCCAATGAGAATGTGTAGATATATTTGTCTGCGTTGTACTCACATTTGTCCTTCTGTAGGCTAGTTGATCACTGATTTTCAGCACAATTTCAGTAGCGCTCCATTGTCCATTAAATATATGATGAACAACAATTTTATATCTGACAATTTTAATCTGTTTCCTTTAATTATTTTTTATTATTATTCTCAGGTGAGTTAGAATTTATAGTGTGAATGTATAATATATTGAGAATTTATAATATATTTACAGTATATTTGTCGTAGGTCAATTATTTATTCCTAGGTGTTTGGATTTTCTCTCTCTTTCATTTTCTTAAGTTCTTTAGTAGCATTACTGTTTTGCAACGCTAACACATAAATACACACACAACACAGTGCCAGAAAGGGGTTAAATGCATATTAAATGTAATAACAAAAATAAGATGCCAGTAATGTTGATAAAATAATTGCAATAATTACAAATATATAATGAACTTTAAACAAGAAATGAATGACCATTAAGACCACGTTGTGAAGACAATGCATAGGCGAAGCTATGAATTTAATAAAATATGAAAGTCACAAAAGTAAGATGTTAGGTAGGAAAATGGTAAAGTAGGAAGATAAAAAAAACGAAGACACTTACAGAAGTGTGAAGATACTCTCCTTACGTATATGAAGATAAAAGTTTGAACATACTAAAATAAATATGCACTTTCTGGCGCACATAAAACTGGATTTAAAAACGATGACATATCTAATGTTCTGTGTATATACAACAGAATAGATATATATATATACATTATATATATATTTCTAATAATGTCCAGCCGGATAAAGTCTCTCATTCACCTGGTGAAAGAGCTGCATCAGGATGGCCAATAGGCAGCAGCTTCAGTGTCAGTGTAAAGTGAAAGTAGGTGGACAGAAAGAAAAAAAACAACAAACGCACACGGAAGGCGCAGACTTATATCTCTTTACGTGTGTTAAAGAGCTGGCGTCGAAATCAGGTAAGTTATGTTCTAACAGCTTCGTATTTTTGCTATATAAACTGCGGACGGTGAGTTTATCGCGACCTGAATTTGTTTATCGCTTAATGTTGTTGTAAGGAGGAAACATGAGTTTTGTAACAGCCTACTTTCCTCTACTGTAACTGTTACACGAAAATTCGCAGTCGTGCGAAGCGAGCGACCAAAAACAGAACAAAAGTCATCAAAGAGCTCTCTTACGAGTAAAAATCTCATTTTATAATCATTTAATCTCAGTATGATTGTGAAGTCGGTTTAGGTAGCCCATTTTATATATTAGCCTACTTAAACGACAACAAAATGGCATGACCATATTTTTGGCTGGATACTCCATGACAAAATACGCGAGGGACGTTGCCTTCATGAGAATTCATATATTCAACAAGTTTCCTGTATTTGACTCTACTGGAAATAGCAAGGGGGGAAGGCCTACTAATACATTAGTAGCGAACTTCCATAAGATTGTGCTAAATGTCACGTTATATGTATGTTTTATTTTGATAGTGGAAAATACTTAAGTGTTTAGCACGAGCGCCTACACGAATTCACGCCCTAGCCTACTTTCTGTTCCCCATAGGCTGAATGTGGCATTGGTGTGTTACGCTTTTTTTTTTTTTGCACTAGAGAGTGGTCTGTTCTTTGTAAACCCTCCTCACTGTTGTTGTAACATTGCTTGTGTTCAGACTTTGGGATGTAACACCCCCATGCTGTTATTTGTTATAAATATTATATGAATACTAATGGATGGCTTTGCTGTGGCCTTTTAAAATGCACTAAAAAGGCATAGTGAAGTGTTTATTTCTGTGAAAAGTGGATTAGATGAAGTAAATCAATCTGTCTATCATTGTTTCATGCTATTAGTCGATGGGTAGTTTTTGTCAGGGTTGTGGACATGATCAGGAGTGCAATGAAATGATTAATTGCAATGATTCAGTCAATAATAAAAGTTAATGTGAAGTTTAATTAGGAAACAGTAATTGTATGCACACTTCTGTGCAAAACAAACAAAAAAATAGTATTCCCTATTGTAGTCCGAAGAAATAATGAGTACTTTCTAATTTTTTAAGTTATTTGCTAGTTCAAATAGTATCAACAGTAATTAGATGAGTGTAAAAGTCTCTGAGTTTGTTCATTTCTTTTCATTTGTTCATTTCTGCCATACGACATGCAGTCATCCATTCAATTAAAGGAGATAAAATAAAGTGGATGAGTGGTAAAATGGTCGATGTGTCGGGTGCCATCTAAGTTTCAGTGTGAGGAAGGTTGGCTGTGAGAATTTGATTGTGAGAGATTGCTTTCTGTTTTCCATTACAGAGAATTAACTTTATAGGAAAGAAAATACACTTATCAAACATCAGAGATTTCAATATGAACAGATTTCTCCAAACCCAAATTATCAGAGGTATCTCTTCCATATTTATTTTAGATGCTTACTGTCCAGTTGTCCCTTTTGTATTATTATTTCTTCAATTTCTTTTTTATTCTTTTCAGTATATTTTAGGACATCTAAGAACAGGATGATACCTTGACAAAACAGGACTATGAAAGAGCAGTCTTTGCGATAATTAAGGCCAATTCACACTGCACCGGCAGACACCGACCAATGTAAATAATCACTAGATTACAGTACACACCTTAGACATTTCACGACCTGACAAACACTAATTTAGCATATTGAATCTCTGACAACAAGCCCTGACAAATGCCAGCAGACACTGACAGGCTTAACACACTGATCAGAATTGACCTTTAAACATAAAATGTTTGAAATACAATTTCTTCTCTGCAAATACATAAAATAGAGCATTGATCTATAAAGCCACTCTGCAGTCACTTATTTTATCCCTTTAAACTCATCTTTGATCATCAAAATGACATATTTAAAGGTGTTTCCCATGAAAATAATTTCATCATGCCTTAAAATGGCTTAAATATAACTCTACACACTTACCCCATCGGTTAAACGAAGTAGTAAACACTACATAATGCAAGTGGCAATATTGGATTAATTCAGCCATATATATGTTTGAGCCAGAAGAAGAAAAGGAAGAGTGAATTATACATGGTCACCTACAAGTTGGTGTATCAGAATGGTAATACATTTTATGCAGTTCTCTCTACAATGTTGAACACGCAGCAATAATTGATATCATTAGCCTTTGGCTTTACTATGTTATCAGACAGCTAATAATGCATTGATAATGTTAGACGAACCATGTACCTGTTTTCCATCTGAGACAGCTAATGATACGAAATGCTGATGGGATTGGGAACATGTTTGTGGGCTGTTTCAAACCACAGTTTTGAGACTGTAGAGATTTTTGAGACTTTTAAGGAGAAAATGCTAATCAGTGGCAGATGCATTTGCACATGGTTTGTCTTTAAGCATATTAAAAGCACCAGACAGACATTTAAACAGCAGTAAAACTTGATTTTCAACACAGAGTTCTTTAAATAAGATTCAGAGAATGTGACCTTGCTTTGCAGCCCTAAGCACATAAAGATCTGTTTTTATGCGATAAAATGCAAAGAGGTAATAAACATGAGCAAAATATTTTGGTAACACTTTACTTAAAGCCTTTATGTATAATGCATTAAAAGGTGTTCATAATGTGTGTTGTAATGCATTACATCTTTTTATAAATAATTATAACCAAAGTTATTTTACCGTAAGTTTACATAATTCATGCAGTAAAACTACCTTTTTAATGGTAAGGCTTTAGGTAAAGTGTTACCAATAAGTCTTTTTTATGTTAGAGAGAGAAAAACAGTTAAAGTTCTTTAGATAATGTCGAGTTGTTAGAAAATGTATCTCTGACCTTTTGTCTATAACCTGCTGTGTTGCAGCAGTAAAAGCAAAGGTGTAGGACTTGTTTATATTGCTATACAACTATTTAGAAGCCATAAAACCCTGCTTCCATGAATATGCCATCTTATTTCATTAGGATCTTCTTATATTTTATTGGGGTTGTTCTACAATGTAGAAAGTGGGAACCTGAGTTCTACGTGATTTAAAACATTTGTTTGTATAAATCAAAGCATTTAGGTTGGTTTAGTTATGTTAAATAATATTTTACACTTGAAGTAAACCAGTTAATTTAGATGTTACTATTTTTTTTTTATCAGTGTGCGTGCTACAGAAATAAGCACTTTTTTTTTTACCAGACCTGTTTTTCCTGCACAGCTTCTGGTGTTCACACAATAGCAATCTAACACACTTGATCAACACAGTGGTCAAGTTTTAACGGACTGTTGTCACTAATACATGTCGTGAGTGCATACTTTTAAGCATGGTCTTGAATTTCCATGGTTGATCTGTTTGTCCTGTATCGTAGTGTAACATGACATATTTCCCTTGAATGATTTGTCTTCAGATGTTATGTCTGCACATAGGTGTGGTCTTTTTCACCTACGCTGCACCAATCCCTTTGTCAAACATTAGTGCAGGTATAGCTTTACAAGTCTATTAGTAGGCATGGAGCAGATTAGCCAGAAAAAAATGAGGAACTGAGGAAGCATTATTTGGAACAGACGGATTCCCAAATACAGATGAGTTATGAGCTTTAGATTCACACTAACTAGTTATCTACTAGTCATTTAAAAGAGTTTTATTGGTTAGAGTCTTAACTTTGATTATATAGAATACTTTTGATACCTAAAATTATGCCCTATGGTTTTACAGCGAATGTGTAGATTGAAACTAGTGAGTAATCTAGGGATTAATATGTTGCAATTTACTACAGCAACCTCTGCCCACTTATATAGTGCACTGGCTAAACTACATATGTTGAAGCTGGTTATTGAACCTTATGACAGGTCTTGGAGAGTGAGTGTAGGTGGTTATTAAAAATCTTTACAAAAATGACATGGGATTACACTTCAGTTTTCCTGGTTCAGGCATAGGCGTAAATCCCGGGGGGGGGGGGGGGGGGCCTTCTGTGGGTTGTCCCCCCTAAAAATATCATTACAAGCGACTCTGTGTATTGAAAATAATATAATGGACATATACTTAAAATAATTGTGTAAGTAGTAAAACAAAAACGCAAAAAAAGCGTTTTCAGTTCAGAATTTTTTTGATTCCCCCCTCCCTTGCCTCACAGTGGTTTGGTCCACTGCCTGCTATCCCCCTTTGCTTATGCACACACACACACAGGAGTCCAGTGGGAGAGAGCAAAGTTCTTCAGTAGTTATGTGTGTAAGTAACTTAGGCTGTCAAGGCTATTTTATTCTCTTTAAACATTGGGTGAAATGATTCTTTCTCTTTAATACAGATTATGCTGGGTCATTAATAAATTAGTCATGACAAAAAATTATTATATCAGATGTATTTTCTATGAGCGAATTTAACCAAGCTTAGCTTGTTTAATACAGTAACTAACACGGCGATAAGCCTGTGTGTGAACTGATATTAGGCTAATATTTTAGACCTACCGATGTGTTGGGTTTTGCTCAATATGATGTTAAGTGGCAGATCAGTGAGGTTGCTGCGGTTGAATATCTAAAGAGACGTACTTGGTCCCAGACGAAACCTAAAATACTATGGAGGACGCAAAATAATAATTATAATATGACCGCGTGGTGAACCATATGAACCAAACTCATATTTAAACACGGTCTCCATGCTGTGTACACATATATATCCTTACACCTAAAATTTTGGCTGTATTATTTGTGTCCCCTTCAAATATTGCTCTTGAGAAATTTTATGTTTATTGTCCCCCCCTACTGATGAAATTTACGCCCCTGGGTTCAGGTGGAGTTCCTATTGAGAACCATCCTATGTTTCTGCTAAATTGATATTTCATTAATTAAAAAAAGATTTAACAAATGATCTGTTTAGGTGGTTGGTTACTACTGAGGTTATCTCCTTAGTTGTATGTGTTTTCCTATATAGTTTATAATATAATATTATAATATAATATTGAAGATATTTTAAAAAAAATGTAATATTGAAGATATTTTAAAAATGTGTTTTTGTACATATAATGGAAGTCCAAAGTTGTCTGGACCCCAGTGTTCTTCAAAATATCTATATTCATTTGAGAATTTTAATTTATGTGTGAAATGTCCATTTAAGTTTTATGGGTCTTCAAGTTCTTCTTAAGAAAAAAACCCCCGCTGAGGAGCCATATGTTTTAAGGACTTTTCTAATAATACCATTCCTATGCACAGCTTAAGACTGTTTTTCTTAAAAAGGTTTAAATGGTTTCTTAAAAGGTTTTAGTGTAAAAAAAAAAGATTATAGCATGCTAAAGTTCAAAACAAATCAACATTTTATTTCAGAAAGAAGTGAGAAGTGACACAATAGTCAGTAATTATGGAAGACATGATCCAGCATGCTTTCATGCCTTAGGGTGCATTTCAGTTTCACTGCTTAAATCTAACACACCATGTGCTTGTATGGCAACTGTACTAGACTGAACTAGAATCTATCATCAGTGAATCATAACAGTGTGATCTAATTTGTGTTGAAGGTATTTGTATGTGAAGTGCATTTGATTTTATTATATTTATTGTATTGTGTTTTTATTGCATTTGTGTTACATGAAATTACAGTAAATATTTTTGACAGCATCACATTTGTTTAACCTAACTTGACATTATAACTGGATTTATGTTTCTTAATAGAAGGTTTTCCATTTTAGATCCAGAAAATTAACATTTTATGTTTCACTGTCTATTTACGTACAAATAAAAATAATTAAGTTCCATTACAAACCATTAAAAAAAATGAAATGAATGGTCAGCAGCATTTTCATATTAAATATGTTCTGCTTTCTTACAATGCAGCATAAAGGTAAATCGTGCTAAAATGACAATCTATGTAAGTAAACTTGTTATATTAGTGATGGTTGGGTTGCCGGGCTGTTGTTTTGTCAAGCGTGCTGTGGTATACAGTGTCTTCTGTCCCCTTATGTTGGTGAGAGATAAGGCAGGCATACTGTCTTTTCTCCCTTGTCCAAACAAAAGTCAGAACATTAATAACAAACCCTGCTCTCTCCCCAACACGTCTATCTGTGCTCTTTGCACCTGAAATACAACATGGTGTAAAAGGTTGGGCTTTTCTTCACATATTTTATCCAGCCATCAGATGCTATTTATGAATAAGCTTCTAAAAATGACATTCATTTTGCATTGAAGAATTTAGAGTTTCAATTCAGTTTGTTCAGAATAAGGAGCTTGTTACAAACTCAATGTTTAGTTGCTTTTTATACAAAGATGGTATTGTGTTTTGTCTTAAATACATGCATGGATAGTTTTCTAGCCTGTATGGTAAGCCTGACAACAGCAATAGTCAATGTCCCTCTTTAAAGGCATTGAACCATGGGTAATTAGGGTAACTGAAAATGCAGTTTTTCCAGTGCAGTGGTAATCTCATGATTTTTTTTTACTGTTGCAGTGCTTGCACACTATGGCGCTGTGGGCGCAAATGACCCCGCAGTTACAGTACCTGCCAACTCAGACGCTGAATGAGCTCTACCCAGACACATTCCCTCTGGACGTCAGGCACTATCTGGCCAGCTGGATAGAGGAACAGGGATGGTATGACATCACTGTTACAAATAAAATGCATGCTTTTTATTAGGGCTGTGCAATTAATCGAAATTCAGTTTCGATTTCGATTTAGGCCTCCAACGATTATGAAAACACAGTAATCGAGATAAAACGATTATTGCGCCCCATTCCGCCCCCTTTCCAGCGGTGCGCTTTCGTTCCTCCATAAAAGCCAATTTCGCGTGCTAATCAGTAAAATCATGTAACGAGACTTTTGCAAAACAGGACGTGCTTGATTTATTTAATTTGATTAGATTTATTCATGTTTTTAAAAGCGTGAAAGAGAACTTGCGCTTCTTCAGGAGGATTACTGTGTATGCGCTCAGAGACGGAACACAACACGGATATGTAAAGTCATCTTTTAGCGCCTAAACGGTCAAATACGCGCAAAAATGTGTCGCTTAGTGATTATTCACATAACCGAGGAGGGTTTATGTAATAAATGAACGTAAGAATGAAAATACGTGTGTAACAGTAAATTGGATCCGTGCGGCTCTTAAAGTGACAGCGGACTATATTCCTGCTGCAACTGTGTGCTTAATATTAATCAAACAACAAAAGACAAAGACAAAATCACTCACTACTCTTTACTGAAGGACATTTGTAGCTTTAATAAGTAACAAAGGAAGTTTAATTCTTACAGTGAAGACTATGCTGTTTTATTTTATTTTTATTTAGGTTATTAATTTTCTCTAGTAGTAGGCTGTTAACGGAATACTTTAGACTTAAACTTAAAGCACATTTTGTTTCATTTGTATCTTTTTTTTCTATTGTATTCTTTTGCTTTTTTATTACTGACATTGTATTCCTTGCTTTTTTATTACTGGCAGTTTAATTATTTTCAATTATTTTTAGGACATTTTTTTTAACTAATATTAGTTACTCTAGTATTCTGCTGTGATATTGAGAATTGTGACATTTATTATCTTTAAATAAATCTTTTATATAAAGTTTTGGTCATATGGCCCACTAATAATCGTTTTAAATAATCGTGATTACAATATTGACCAAAATAATCGTGATTATGATTTTTGTCATAATCGAGCAGCCCTACTTTTTATGTTGTATTAAGGTTAACACAGTATTTTTTACCTTAATGTTGTGCGGAACTGACACCTACAGTAGTAGCGTGAATACAAAATCACAGATGTTAGTGTAGAAAAGCTTTATTCACAGCTAGCCATGATTAATTTATTCCATGAAGAAAGTGTCTGAAAATTAGAGAAGTGAGTAGTATTAGGCTGAAGGTAATGACTGAAAAGTAGTTTGACCAATAGCATGCAGGCATTGTACATAATCGACCAATCGTGGTGTGTGAGAAGGTGGAATCTACAGAGAACGGTCAAAGCAATGCAAATGCGGGTCCATATAATGTATGAGGACTGTAGAGAGCAAAAACAAAGCCAAAATCAGGACATTTTAGGCAATTTATAAATCCTATCCAGGACATGTCTGGGAAAAAGAGGACATCCCTCTAATCCCTCTTCATCTCATGTGAGTGTACATGATATTAAACATTTCAAAAGTTAATTTCTTTAGGCGTAAAGGTTTTTCATTAAGCTCAAATGACTGAGTGTACCAAAAGAAAAGAAATTGAAACATGAGTGACTATTGTTTAAGGCATACTATTTAGGGTAGTTTCACTGCTTAGGAATTTCCTGTGACAGGGAGCTGAATCATTTTATAATGAAGATTGGGATGACGGTTGGAGAACAGTACAGGACAAGCTAGACTTGAAAGGCTTTGTTCCATGTCTGTTTGCGACAGTTACCAAGGCTGACTCTATGCAGCAGTGCTTTAAAAATGTCATGTCTGTGTAATGTTTGATTTAGGGAGAACTTTGATGTGGACAACATGGAGCAGGAGTCTCAGGCCCGAAGGCTGTTGGATCAGATGGTGCATTTGCTGCAGGAGGTGGCCCAACACAACCCTAACATGGTGGAGAGGGTCAAACTACAACATATCAGCCGGAACTTGGTGTGCATAACAAATATTCCTAACTGTCATGATTTCTGCTGGCTTAAAGCTACTGTATCAGATAAAATAAGTTAAAACAATGACTTTTTAAAGCATGGTTTTTAAAGTGGGGTTTATTCATCCATTATTGTGTAAATTTAAATTGAACTGATGAAGTTTCTCTTTGGGTTTATGTATATAACATTTCTAACAATAATAATGAGT
Organism: Tor tambroides; assembly: GCA_021397915.2. Classification (NCBI taxonomy): domain Eukaryota; kingdom Metazoa; phylum Chordata; class Actinopteri; order Cypriniformes; family Cyprinidae; genus Tor; species Tor tambroides. Next base: position 17,127 of record JAFVLL020035287.1, read on the forward strand.
TGAAAAAAATATAATCCACACAAAATTGATCTTTTCTATATTTAATAATTTGCTTTGGCTTCAAAACAGTAACACTATATAAAAGCCCATTATTTCACAAGTCTATAATGTCTACATGATTTACATGTGAGATGTTTAGTACTGTTGTGTTACTTATGCCAACTTACATATTGCACTACGATGCAATAAGGTACATTTTAGTATAGAGACCAATTCTCACTATTAACTTGTTGCTTATTAGCATGCCTATTATTAACATATTGGCTATTTATTAGTACTTATAAAGCACATATTCTGCATGACCATATTCAACATCTCTAATCCTACCAAATACTTAAACTTAACAACTACCTTACTAACTATTAGGAGTTTATTGAGGCAAAAGTCATAGTTAATAGTGAGAATTAGACCTTAAAATACCAAGAGTGTGACCAAGAGTCATTGTGTATGTTGTATAATCTCATCTTGAGTTACATTTCTTTGACATCGCGGATACATATGTATCTTTTTGTTACTTTTAGATTTCTGTATTTCTCACTCTTGGCAGCCTGCCATGTTGACTCATGTTGTGACAAGGCACACTCTTTGTATTTCTGACTGTTTACTATGTAACTTCATGTAACTGCTTTTCAGAGTGTGTTCCAGTCACAACCCATGCAACTTGTGAGGACAGTTCGAGATATTCTAAGGAAAGAAAGGCACATATTAGCACAGACGGTAAGCACAAAACCCCCTTTTTTGCAATACTTTGAATTTGTTGGAAAATGCAACAGCAATCTTAACTTTATAAGTTACGCATAGTGTAAATGTCCAGTATGTCATTGTTCTTGGTGTTTGTGTGCTTGTCTGTAGAGTATGCACCCTAACTTCCCACCCTTCCAGCAAGTTCCTCAGGGTCCTCCAGCTACCAATGGCACCCCACAACCTGCAAGGGAGGATGGTAAGACTGATGTGGACAATCTAGTGCTCAAAGTTTTGGAAATTCAGAACTGCCGCCAAACACTTCATCAGCTTCAAGAGGATTTGAACTGGGAAAAGCAGGAAATGGAGTCAATTCAAAGTAAGCAATCTAAATCGTTTTTTAATAGGCCAAGTATGCCTTGTTCAAAGCACAAAGAGTGTCAAAGACATTTTCAAACCCACACTTTTAAAAAAGCATTTGTTTAACCCTCTGGTTCTCCTCATTTCGGAGTCACACTTGTGCTCTTCACGGTCAAAAGTGACCGGACACCTGTAACGTAATTTTTTCAGTAAAATCATTCTAATTCATTTTTGTTTAATAATATTTTTTCTTTTTTCTTTTGCATTTTGAGAGGGTTTTGTGGTAATAATTAATATTTATGCAGTAATTAATTTCCATTTTTTGCCATTGAAAATAATACAAAAAAGTTTTTATTAATTTTTTTACAATTATTTTTTTATTAATGCAGTATTTTAGGTTAAAATAGAGACTCAGCCATTCAAAACCAATTTTGGAAGGCAGATTTGCACCATCTGGTTGTAAAAAAAAAGAGAAAAACATCTGTAATGGCAGGTGTAACTTGATGCCTGTATATAGCTCTCTATAGAAAAGCTTATGAATTGCCTAGTTGTTTTTAGACAATTGATTCAACATTTTTATTAGGTAAAAGAATCGACCATATATTTAAACAATCTCAAAGACTATTTCTTATCAAGTTTTGGATATTTTTTTGTTATAAATATGATTTGAAGTGTTAGTTTTTGTATTATGATTACAGACACAGTGGTTCATAGGTGTGTGTGTGTGTGTGTGTGTATAATATGTGTGTGTGAATGGGTGTGTTTAAGAGTGTCATCCGTTCACTGCTGTGAGCTTTTCCTGCATTATGACTGAATTATTGAATGGATTTCACGTATTCTCAAAACTTTGCTCTGTTACGGACACAGTGGTTCATAGGTGTGTAAGTGTGTGTGTGTGTGTGTGCGTCTGTGTGTGAGTGGATGTGTCTATATCACACTCTTAATGTTTTAGAGTGTCATCCCTTTACTGCTGTGTACTTTTTTTCAGCATTGTGGCCGATTTGTAGATTGTACACACAAAAAGTCTCTGAATTT
>JAFVLL020035287.1:19302-139314 GCA_021397915.2 Tor tambroides
CTAAAGCATTGATTTAGAGACGTCTGTTTACGGAATACAAATCAGCTGATGATTAGAACACAGGCTGCCATCTTATCTGCAGTGAGGTGATTAATTCATGTAAACACAATCCTCCCTCTGCACTCTTTTCAACCAGATCTACTCTCATCTTTCACCCTCTCTCTCTCCCTCCTTCATTATTCTCTCTTGAAAGAGGCCTTCTTTTGTGGCATCTGCGTCCTTCAAAGGGAGTTCCACACATACCAGCACTGTGGGCTGAAGTTTCGGGACATAATTCCTAACAGGATGCTCACTGTTCAACCGTACAACTACCTCTTTTAGGTTGTTTTGATGTTTTACTGACAGAGATGGATCGTAATTAATCAAATTCTCAGGACTGAGAAGTTGTGTGTGTGCTGTTATTTCCCATCGCTTGCCTTTAAAGTTGTCTCCTATTTCAACAGTGTTAGGGCAGATAAATGCAAGTACACTCTTGTCTATATGCCGTTTAGTTGAAGACGTAAACCTACTTAAATCTATGTGTGGGGTTTAGGGAGTGGGTGCCCACAATAATGCCTGATTGGATTGATTCAGGCTGCTCCTGTTTACAACTGGCCCTGTCCAATCTGCTTGGTTTAATGGCCCCATGTCCCAGAAGGCTCGTTGCATCCATGTAGGTTTTGTTCCTCAGGGCAGGAAAACAAAAGTGACGCGGCCTGAAAGTGCACACGAACCCCTGGGGAGCTGTGAAAAGCTGAGCATCCTACGGCAGCCGGGCCTGTTCGGCTCTCACATTGCAGAACCTTCTGCTCCCTCAACCTGCTTGTAGTAACATAGTAGTCGAGTCAAAATCATAACTAATATTTTGGTTATCCTGACTTCCTTGCAGCGCTTTATTGTAATCTACTGATATTAACTGATTAGTTATTTTATTCAGTTCACATTTGTGAAATCAAGATGGCGCACACAAACAAACACACGCACACATTTACAAAAGAACCCTCAATAAATCCCAGGACGGCACAAAGGCTGTCAGCGCGCTGCTGCTGAATAGATTAATAAGATTTCCATAATTAGGCAGGCCTCTGACAATAGGATCCTTCAGCTTTTGTCTCAGGACCAACAGGATTGTCAGGCCAGGAGGATGTCTGCTGGATGGGCTGTGCAACAATGGGCACACAGACAGTAAGACGACCAGTGGGAACATCTGTCTCCCTGCCAGCCTCGGACACGCACAGAGCCACCACGGCAAACCACTCGTCGCGGTTCACACAAAGCAATGGCCAGGAGCTCCTCCCATGCGGACAATGAAGTTTTGTTTAAAGGGCCCTTGGTTTCTTAATCCACACAGCGCTCCTCTGTTTACTCCGGCCTCTCGTGTTAATGATGTGAAATTAGAACTGGTCCTAGCTATAATTTAGGTATATGTGTGTGAGAGGGAGGAGAATGAAACCTGGTTGCATCCATGTTGAGACAATGCTGCACTTTCTCCGGCATGTATTCAGCATAACACTTAAACTCATAACATATTTTTCCATTTTGTTTAACCGTCTTAATTACCTGTTCAATGAAATCTCTCTTTTGTCCAATTATTTATTTTTGTTTACAGGCACACTTCATCATTTTTCTCACATTATTTAAGTTTAAACGGAATTAATTAGGCTTATTGCAAATAGAAAGTTTTGATGAAGAAAATTATAGAATTATACTGCTGTATTGGCTAACATAAAAACTAAGTGCAGTGCAACTTTAAATTTGTTAATTGCTACTTTCTTTGTATAAAATCTAAAAAACGGAACTGAAATAGAATAAAATGTTTTGCACTACTTTTTATTTTTTCATTAATATTAATATTATTAATGCTAGTTAATATAATAAGTAGTATAATCAGTATTTTACTTTATTTTACAGTGCATAATTTCTCATTATATTAATAATGCAAATGCTTTGGCAAGAGAAATGTACAGTTTTTGTGATGCCAATAAATAACCTGAAAATGTAAAGTGAAAGAAATTAAGAGATATTTTTTAATAGAATATCCTTTGTTCTTGTGTGACTGCAGCTATATTTCTCAAAACATATTTCACTCTTTATTGGCATACTTTATAAATTATTCTTTGGCTTGATTCTGTCATTTATTCACGGAAATAAATGGCCTTCAGTGGTCATTTGCACTTCTGCTGGTGTAATTGGACCATCTATTCTCAAATGCCCAGAATGAGTTAATCTCAGCAGCTGTGGTGATTTAAATAGAAACACAGATTAAATCACATCTAGATTATTAGAGTCCCTGCTGAGGCGTAGCTCTAATTGCAGATCAGCTCATCTGTGGTTTATTTCATGCTAATGGATCGCATTTTTAGCTGGGTAGTGGGATATTAAGGTTAACTCTTCTTCTTGAAGCAGCCAAATGGCACTTCCATGTACGGTTTGGCAGCGCTTTCCCATGTGTCTTGGTGCGCGCACACTCATGTATATTGATGGAGTGGACAGCAGTTTGGCCGCCTGAATGACTTCCCTAATGTCAGGCCCCATCCTCTCAGATAGACTCATGCGCGTGCATGCACACGCACACACACTGGCCAGAGCGCCTGCTGTCCATTCCCCCTCCTCATTCTCTACCCGTTGCAGGTTTATGAGCTCCCCTGGGCTGCCATCCATCTCTGTCACACACTGGCCCCATTATTGTGCTCCATACATGCACTTCACAAACCAGTCTGCAGATGGGATTGGCCTGCTGGACATGTATGTTTCTACTGACTGGACAATGACCAAATGCTTTACCTGTGTTCATCTTGTTGTTTACAAATTCTGAGGATTTTTTGTTTTTATCTTGTAGTTATATTATAAATCAGCAATAGCAGCAGGGTGCTAGTTTGTACATGGGGAACTAAAGGGTCTAGATATGAATATGAAAGACATGGTAATCCAATGGCCATCTGGTCTGTTGGTGTGATTTTTTGGAATAAATAGAAGGCGTAATCTGAAGACACACATGGGAAGGTTTGGCAACGGGAGGGGTGGGAGTTCTAGAAACAGAAAGAGCACACAAAGGGGGAGGGCCGAGTTTTTGGGAGAAAGAGTGAAGTGGAACATAGAACACAGGACTGAAACTTGATTTAAATGGAAATAAAGCAGCAGCTTGCACACTCTGACAGAAGAGTGAATAACTAATCATAACTTTCTCCTCAGATTGCAGCCTATGATGAAGATTTGTAGTTTATTCCCTTTACCTCCTCATTTCCCCCTGTAGCCCTCACCCCAGGCTGATTCCTGACAGTTCAATAATGCCAAGCTATGTGTGGAATTTAGTTAATGCCTCTGGAAGGAACAGTTGCAGACCCTCATGAAATGGCTGGTTTTAAAACTATTCTCTGCTCCCTGAAATTCTCAAGACCGAGAAAGGAAATGCACTTCCTATTAAAGGTTTTAAATATTTTTACTATTATAACAGACATAAATTATGCATCTTGCTAAATAATTATATTTCTTATGCTGTTATGATGCTGTCAAGTGTATTGCACTTTTAGAAGCTCAGAAAAGCTCATGTGTTTTATGAGGGGGAAGGGACAGGGCGGAGACTGGATGTGGAAAAAAAACACTTTTTTATCTTTTATTCAGATTTATTTTTCCTCATGTGCATTAAGATCCCCTTCATATTAGGCCAGCATAATTAATCACAGGATAGCCAGAGGAAAGGGCATTCCACGCTCCCAGTGCTTCATGGGAAGTGGCCAATGAATAGCACAACTATTTTGTCCACCAGTCCCAACCCCCCCTTTTTCCCCAAATCGTCCCCTCCCTCTCCCCCTCTGTTCCTTCTTCCCTCTCTTTCCCTCCCTCTGTCAAGCTGGCCACAGAGGCCTTTTGGAGAATTGCTTTGTGGATGGACTGTGGTGGTGGGAGGGGATGTATTGAGGGAAACATGCACAAGCTGATAACAGTTTCTCCTCTGGGAGAACTGCAGATGGCAACACAAGGCTGCTACATGGCTGAAGGCTTGAGCAAATTCACAGCCCTTTTCTTCTATACATACTGCAGAAAAAGAAAGACTCCCTCTGCATGCATGCACAATACCAAAAGAGTCCTGTCACTAAGCAAAATGACAAAAAATAAGCTCCGCTATCAGCCATAATGTGTCTCTAGTCATTTTGACTAGTCTTATAATTCTTTGATAGGAAAAAAAAATCACTGGATCTAAGACTGATTTGTGAATGGTATGAACGTATGCTGTTGATATATATCTAGTTCTTGCATAATCTGACAAATTGTTGTCTCCGGCAGGCCTATTGAAGATGCACTGGAACCCGGAGCATGCACAGCCCTTGAGCCAGTGGCCTGAGCAGCATTTGGACGTGTCCTCCACCACCTCATCCCCTGCCCACAAGTCTGAGCTCTACCCCAGCCGCAGCCATAGCTCCTACAGCTACGCCTGGGCAAATGATGACATCTCAGCCCTTACTGCCTCCAACCTGCTGAAGCGCTACGCTGAGAAATACTCTGGCATGCTAGACTCACCGTACGAACGCCCTGCTGTGGGCACATACCCTGAGCCTGGAGCCTTTGGGGCCCTTAATGGAGGCCAGAAGAGCGAACTGGAACCCTGGCCTCTTACGCACAGCACTGAGGGGGGGTATCCCTTGGTGCCTCCTGCTTCTCATGATGGTCTGTCGGGACCAAAGGTGGTTCCCACATCAGCAGGCCCACCAGGCTCGGGCAATGTGTCAGCAGTTAACAGCAACCTTTCGGACTCGGGATACAGCAGGAGCAGCTCCTGCAGTGGGCCCCATTCCAGTGACTACCCACCCAGTTACAATGGCACCTACCTCTCATCAGGGTACTGCCCCCAACCCAGTTCAGCACTTCCACCAGCCTCGTTACATGCCCTTCAGCCTAGCCCCACACTTCTCCCCAGTTACACACCTTCTACTCCCATTTACAACTACCCCGCTAGCACCTACCCTCACCAGACTAGCCTTGCTCCTAGCTACACCCATCCAACAGGCCCTTACATCCCCTCGGGCATAGCTGCCCCCTCTCCACTTCCATCAAGACCCACGGTGGTTGGTGGCAGCTATGGGTATCAGAACAGCAGTCTAGGGGGCTCAGAGCCTGGTGGCTCTCTGAAGAGAAAAGCATTTGAGATGACCCTGGATGAGGAAGATGCAGACAATTCACGCTATAGGAAATATAGCTATGACCCCATAAAAGCTGGGGGAGATTCTCCATATGGGGTCACTGATAAAGCTGAGTGCCGTGGAAATGGCTTTGGAACAGGCAACACAGATCCTCAAGCCTTTAAGCCTAGTAAACCTTCATCTCAGTCGAGTCTGGAAGGAGACGAAGTGGGGAAGTACAGTGGGCTGAAGCCCTTGGTTTCCCCAGCGTATGGAGCCGCAGGGGAATACAGTCCACCGGCAGCCATGACTGGGGAGAACGGAGGTGCGGAGCAAGGCTTCTCCCAGCATCGGTCGCAGAAGCGCTCCGATCCCATGAAAAGCATGGAGCCCCGAATGCTGGAGCTAGTGAGCCAGGAACTCCAAGATTGCAGTCCGGCTTTGCTTTGGAGTGAACTGGCTGGGAACTGTCACATCAAAGCAGCGCTGGAGGAGGACGTGCTGTGGCCTGTCCTGCGACCCAACCCTGCCATCCGCCCACCCAGAACCGTCCTGCTGTTTGGCCCTCAAGGAGGGGGCAAAACCACACTGGTACGATCCATGGCATCTCAAATGGGTGCTGCCTTCTATAGGCTGAGTTGTGCAACTTTGGCCTCTAAATTGAAAGGAGATGCGGAGCAACTTCTTGCCACTCTGTTCTCGGTGGCAACAGCCCGACAACCTGCAGTGGTGCTGCTCAGCAAGGTGGAGGCCGTTGAGGAGGAGGGTCTCAGACAGCAACTGCAGGCCCAGCTAGAGAAGATTCAACATGGTCAGAGCAACATGGTTCTGGTTGTGTGCACCACAAGACGGCCTGATTTGATCAAAGATCCCCTTCTGCACTGCTTCTCCAAGCGTTACCACATAGGCCTGCCAGATGGAAACACACGCAGACATGTGCTTCTGCAGGCGCTGGCGCCCCAAGGCTGCAGTCTGGGCGAAAGGGAGTTGTCAGCAGTACTGCAGCGTTCAGAAGGCTTCTCTGTCTGGGAGCTGCTGCAGCTCTGCCAGCAGGCTCTGGCATCAGCTTCTGCCTCTGCACCCGTGCCCTTGCACGGCCTCCCTTCATCCCTTTCTTCCCCTACCTTCCAAGACTTTGAAAATGCTTTCTGCAAGGTACGCCCTCACAGCACCCCCAAAGAACTGGACACTTGTATGGAGTGGAGCAAGGTTTATAGCCACTGAGAACCTAGTCAGCCACTGGTTGGGGACTGCTAAATGTTTTTCTTTTTTTTAACTACTTGTTGCAGCCAAAAGAGCGGGACTTGAAATTAGTTTATGGTGGGGAGGCATTTTGGATTGAATGCATTTAATCTAGGGAACATGCCATGGTGTGTTGTTTTTCTATAAATATACATATACTTTATTTTTTCCCAAAGAAATGAAATATTAGGCCTTTCTTGAAGGGGCATTTATTAGTTGCTTGGCATACCTGATAGAAAATCTGAATTATATTTTGGAATTTCACTGGAATTCCTATTAGCCTTGATCCTGGACTAAACCTGGAGGTTATAGATAACTTGACTTTTCCTGAAAAATACCCCCATTAATTACAACTCTCAGGATCCTATTTATTGCCAGTCTACTCCAGTGGTGTTGTTTTATTTGTGTTGATTTATTTTAAAGATCATTTGGTGTTAAAGGGCTTAGGATTTATCAAAACTACTTTGTTTGTACCAAAAATGCTCACCAACATTATAATGTCCAAGTCACAGCATTCACCAAAATGTATTTACTGTTATGCAACCTCTTAGGGAAGAAAGCAACAGTATTTTACAAAGTTGATTGTTAGGCCGCGGTCAAATCTTGTGCACTTTGTCAAAATGGTCATTTTACCAAAAGAGTATGCATTGCTACCCAAAAGGTATTCAAATGCTAATCCATGGAAACTCAGATAATAGAAAGACAGACTTTTACTGTTGGTACACTTCTTTCAGAACACTTTGTTGAAGATAATACATATTTTCCCAAATACAACAATATATAAACAACCCATCACATTCCTCACAATCTCGTGAGAGCCTTTGCTCAGGACCCTCAAACACAAAAACTAGCAAGGGTCTGTGAATGACTATTTTCTCTCTTCTGCTTTACTCAGTTTATTTTATTAGTATATGTAGTCTTGTTTGAAATACTCAGGAAGAATTTCTTTACCTCAGAAATGATAAATAAAGAATGTATGTAATCTTAGGGTCTTAGTAGTAAGCATTGAGGTTGGAGGTGAGCAACAGACCTGACACAGACCTGTATACACACTGCATCTGTGCTTTTACCTCTTAGGTGAAACTTGAAAATGCTACAAAGACAAACAATGAATGTAATTCAGGTATTTCGGAGAATATCTGATGCCATAAATCCATGTTTTTAACTCTCTATGAAAACATTTTCCCTTATCCTTACCCTTTACTTTGATGTAAATTTTTGATGGAGTGATGATTGTCTTCATGAAGTGTTATTGTAGATGGCAAACAAGACGTTTGATTTTGTTGGATAAACTGTTTTCAGAAACCAAGGTACAAAGCATATGTCAGTGCCCTTTTAAAACAACCAATGTAAGTACTTGAGGAGCAAAAAAGAAACAACCCAAAGATCAGAATGAGAATGTCTGTCTATATATATATATATATATATATATATATATATATAAATGCATATATAATTGGCAGCTAATCATGTCTAATCATAAATTGTGTTATACCATCATGTGTAATGTATAAAAATTGTTAACACGCTCATCATGTAGACAATCCATAGAGCAGCCTCTACCAATGTTTAAAATTTTCAGCTTTTTTGATTTATAAGGTACATAAAAGTTGCATGGAGTGATCAGATGTCTTCAAATTACCACTGCTGAAGAAGCTGAGATTATTAAGTTTATTTATAATGTCTGTAGACTGGCTTTTGTGGATTGTTGAATTTTGATCAACTGTGATGTAACAGCCGCTGATCACTCCTTTACCCCACCACACCCCATGCTCTTAGCACAATGGTTTGTCCCCTTGGTTGCTGGCCCTGTACAGCCATGTGGTGAGCTGATTTCCCATCCCCCGTTCCTCTATCTTACACACGGCCTTTTGGAGAAGCCATATTCTGACTGATGTCTAGTAACGCTATAGCACTCTTCGGCTCTTTAAGTACATCTGGTGGCTTCACTCATGCCACACAGGTCAATCAGAATGACCCCAGGAGCACATATTGATCAGTGCCGAAGAGGCAAAAACCTACAGAACCTGGCAGACTCAGGGACATCCAACACGCACAAATACATCATCTTATGTAGAAACATTTAGCACCAATTTCCATTCATTCAAACTGAGATGCACCATTTTTAGCATAGATATCATAGGCAAATACAGATATTTCGCTGATTTCAAAACAGGAACACAAAGATACTGAGCAGTTTAACAGTTTGTCCAACAAAATTGTCATTAATTAGCTGTTTTGAATCTATTAGTACAGTAACTTTGTTCTTGGATCTTGTTCTTGTACATTTTCTGTAACCATTTCTACCTCATTTTTGCAGCATATTGTACATGAAAATATTTATTTCATGTCTTTTTTGATGTCTGTTATAAAAATGATAATGTTCTTGAACTGTAATGGTCTACCTCAGAAAAGACTGTATTTTAAGAAAAAAAGTATTACACAATATTAAAGAGAATATGTTGAAAAAACTGTAATGACTCATCTTTCCTTACATGTCAAGTGGTAGATTGTGAAGGTAAATTGCCTTCACTTTACATGCACATGATTTCAAAATATCAGTGAGATTATCAAAAGATGTGTTAAAACTAAGATTTGTGGAATATTGAGGGTCATGCTATTCTAAACTCTCAGAAAAATGCTGTCACTGAGATACTACTGCCTTTTCAAACGGACACTTTTGTACCTTTTAGATACCAATACAGACCATTTAGGTACAAAAGTGAACCTTTTGAAAAGGTACTACCCAAGTGACAGCTTTTGCACCCTTTTTTTCTGAGAGTGCACATATAAAAAATAAGTGAATATTTGCTTGTAGCTTCCATATAAGACAGTTAGAGCTGGATAGTTTTTCATTGTTTAGTACTTTGTTGCTTAATTTCAATCAACGTTTAACATTTAAACACTGTCCAGTGATCAGGAGTGGCTTCATGGTGGAGTGTCAAATAAAGGTGCTCTGTGGTCAAGTGTTCAATATAGTACAAAAAGAAAAGCTAGATAATTTATCTTCTGGCTGCATGAAATATAGTCCATACAGATATGATGGGAATAGACTTAATTACTTATGTGTGATTGGAACCGTTGCCTTAAACTATAGGATATGCATCAAAACATTGACCCTCAACATAACCCCTCATTAAGTCAAATGTATTTTTGTAGTATGGAGATTAATCTCATATTTAATGTAAAGTGCTGATGGATGCTGATGATTAAGTCTGATTAAGATGAATAATGTAGGGTTATACACAGTCCTTGCCCTCCAGTCCCTATCTAAAGGGTAATTAATCTCCAGCTACCAGTAGAATAAAATAACATCCTTCAATTCACACATTCAATAACACACTCAACTTGTGGTGGCACTAAAATTTAATAATACGAATTTGAAGGTCAATAATTACCTTTCCACTGAAAGGAGATAATTGGAGTGTTATTTTTTTTCTAGCACTATATTTGGCTATCCAGTGACATGCTTGTATTTCACATATTGATGGACAATTCTGGAACTTCCTATTTATATTTTTAATTCATAATTGAATATATAAAAGTGTAAAGGCAAAAATAAATAAGATAAAAATATAAAATAAAATGTTTTGTTTCCTGTTGAGGATATTTGAAAATTTACTTGAGCAAGCAAACATTCCTCATCAATCCCCATATCTCTTCCACCATAACCCTCACCATAGCAACCATCCGTGCTGGTGCACTCTGAGTGATGTGACCTGGTCAGCCTGAATTCGACCTCTCTGACTCCAGAGCTAGAGCGGAATCTAAATTACAGAATGATAAAGTGTTCAAATTCAGCGTTTAGGAAAAGCTAAAAATGACTACTGTTAAGTTTAGCATGTCACAAACTGTTAAGATAGCAAATAAACACATTCATATGTGCTAATACACAAAGGTGCGTGGGTATTATAAAAACAATGAAAATAATATAATGTAATTAATAAAAGTAAGTAATAATCAGAATATACAGTACAGATTATATAAAATTTATGTACATAATACACAACACACACACACACGCTCTCACATATTCAAGTTACAGTTATATAATGATTATGGGCTTAAAGTGCACACTCTGAGCTTTAATTTGAGGATATTCTCATCAAAATTGTAGAAAAGGTTAAGGAATTACAGCTCTTTAATATGTAGCCTCCCCCCTTTTACAAGGGACCATAAGTATAAGTACACAATTGACTCAAAACTGTTTCATGGACAGGTGTGGGCTTTTCTTTCCTTATTTCTATATCGATTAAGCAAGTAAAAATTCTGGATTGGATTATAAATGTCCCATTTGCATTTGGAAGCTGTTGCTGTGAACCCATATCATGCGGTCAAAGGAACTCTCCATACAAGTAAAACAGACAATTGTTAGGCTTCAAAAATAAAACAAATCCATCAGAGAGATGGCAGGAACATTAGGAGTGGCCAAATCAACAGTTTGAGACATTCTGAGAAAAAAGAACGCACTGGTGAGCTCAGCAACATAAAAAGCATTGGACACTCATTAGGACAACAGTGGTGGATGATTGGAGAATCCTCTCCATGGTAAAGAAAAACCCTTTCACAACATCCAGCCAAGAGAAGAACACTCTCCAGGAGGCAGACGTGTCACTGTCAAAGTCTACAATCAAGAGAAGACTTCACGAGAGCAAATACAGAGGGTTCACCACAAGGTGCAAACAAGGCCAGATTAGACTTTGCCAAAAAAAAAAAACATCTAAAAAAGCCAGACCACTTCTGGAAAAGCATTCTTTGGACGGCTGAAATTAAGATCAACCTGTACCAGAATGAGGAGAAGAAAAAAGTATGGAGAAGGCTTGGAACAAAGCATACAACATCATCTGTGAAAAATGGTGGAGCAGTGTGATGGCATGAGCATGCATGGCTTCCAGTGGCACTGGGTTACTGGTGTTTAGTGATGACGTGACAGAAGACAGAAGCAACCGTAAGAATTCTAAAGTGCATACTGTATGGAAATACTCTCTGCCAGATTCAGCCAAATGGAGCAAAGTTGATTAGGCACCGCTTCATAGTACAAATGGACGATGACCCAAAACACACAGCAAAAGCAACATATTACACCTAAGAGTGGTTTTGGCATATGAAAAAGAAAGAGTGTTTTTAAAGGTCACATAATTTTGCCTGTTGTCCTAAAACGTGACAGGATTTTTTTTTTCTGAAAAATGCAAATGCAGAAGTATTTTGAATTTGTCATGTCTTCTGCAGTCAGTCTCTGTGATTTGAGCTTCGATATATTCAGTTTTAACCTTTCAAGAACATATTATGCTTTAAGGTCTTCACAAAAAGCTTTGCTTTACATCAAATTCAGATCTATTTTGTTCTACTTTTAAAAGGAATTTGTCCTCCATTTTTTCACATAAAGGTAGAAATGTTCGTGACGCAAGCCAGAAAGTTCACATGCAGTGCAGCAAGATTTCCCATAGCTCAGGACCCTGCCTACACCTCTGTTCATAACTGCTCGTGTCTTACTCTCCTTTGTCCTGTCTAGCCTTGATACTGACAAGGTTGACATCAGAGGAGATCCCTGACACAGGGTGAGTTAAGGCTGCCAGCTGGTAGCAATCAAGTCTATTTAGGAGTCAGGGACACATGGACCCCCAGGGCCAAAACCGTAACTAGCCCAACCCTTAGCCCTAACTCCCCCCAAAACCCTCTAGTTACCCAGTTCAACTGTATTGATTCCAGATGTGCTGCCATTGGTGCTGCTCAGCTCTAGGCCTTTACCTAAGAGGACCCCAAAATAATGACAAGCTGTGAATGAGGGAAGAAAAAAAATGCAGAGTAAACAAACAAGAGATCAATCCACTAACAATTTGCTGATTTTTGCCTTCGTTTTAAACCAGTGTGTGTATATATATATATATATATATATATATATATATATATATAACATGTATCACTACTAACTCAGTATTTAATATTTACTATGACTTTTCCTCAAACTCCTAATTTGCTGCTTATTACTTGTTAGTATGGTAGTTGTTAAGTTTAGGTATGGGCTACAATTAAGGGATCTAAAATATGGACATGCAGAATAAGGCATTAATATGTGCTGTAATAACAGCAAATATGCTAGTAACGTTCATGCTAATAAAGCAACTAGTTAACAGGGAGAATTAGCCCCTAAAGTGTTACCAAAAAAACAAACAAAACAATAACTAAAAACAGATATTCTATCACAGTTTTTATGCTGTGAAGTTGAAATTGGCTCACAAAAATATCAGCTGGCATCATTCATGTTAACGTTTTTGAACAATTTCTGATAACGTTTTATAAAGTTCTTTACTTTCCATATGTTTATTTTCACAGTTGTTACTTTTCAAAACAGCTGCAAATGGTTTGTTGTGATAGAAATTAAACACTTTGCACAACTATTATGGAATTTTTATTGATAACATTTGTTACTTCAGAATTCCGTTTCGGGCCTGTCAAACTCTATCAGCGGGAGATTGATCAAGTCAATTCTGACTTCGTTTAAATTAAGGCTGGACATGAAAACAACCCCTGAAGCTCATACAGCGGCTGGACATGAAAACAACCCCTTAAGCTCATACAGCATTCTCAACAGCCCTCAGACAGTCCAAATGTATCTTGACCGGTCAGGAAATGGACTTTGATATGAGGAATGCCTGAAGCTTGAAACAAACTTCATTGCATGAACATGGACCATATGGGACGAGTTTGAATTAATCTAATCTTTAAAACTTGTAAATTTAGAATTATTTTACATGAACTATCTTTCATTTTTGACCGTTTAGTTTTATTGCATAACTTAAACTTAACGTGACCAACACAGCTCAGCTCGCTTTCCACATAGTGACCCACTGCCCTCTAGTGGTAGCACAAAATAATGTTTTTTGGGAGGAGTAAAAATCTAGTTTTATTAATGTTCTACACGCCTACATTATCCTATAGTCTTTTCTCAGAGATATCAGCGAGCAAAAGAAAATGTTATTCTGGGTGCGAGTGTGAGACTAGAAATAGTTCTATATAGGCTAGTCGTACTAATGACTGTGCAGTTTCCTGACTTCAACATTTCCTGATGTAAACGATGATGTGCTGCCAGATCCACTACAAATCAAGCAAACTAGACTGATAAAATTAGCGACTTTCTTCACAAAACTATAATCGTGAATACGCCAATTTGTGTATTTCTATGCTTCTAGAGAAGGGAGCAGAAAAACTACACAAGCAACTTACATACAAAGTAGCTTATAAACCGCAGACAAGGCAACACTTCACCTCACGAGATTCCAGTGTAGGCTTCATGAATTATTCAGAATGAGGTATATTGTTGCATACATTCATTGTTGAATTGGCCTGTTTTAAAGTCGTAAACATTAAATTTATTTTATTTTATTCAATGATAAATTGGAACTTTTCATTGGATTTTGAATTCTTTGTAGTGAAACACTGCTGAACTGCTGCCTTTTGTTTAAGTGCATTAAATATATAATTTATATTTATTTTTTAGATAAGAAACCAGAATAATGAAAACGCAAAAGAAATCGAGCTTAGTTGAGAAAACGGAAACCTCTTTCGAAACTCCTTACTGGAAATCAAGTGTTTCGAGCAGAAATGGCGTTGTTTCCCCGCCTACAAGTGACGTTTTGCCTTGATAAATAGAAAGTTACCTCTTATGAACAAGCATGATGCATAAAATGTTGTCTTGCTAGCTCTCTAGATTTTGATACACAACCAATGAGAATGTGTAGATAGAGAATGTGTAGAGAATGTGTAGTTTGCGTTGTGCTCACTGGTGATGATCCCACTGTTGAATTTGTCCTTCTGATTCTCTGATTTTTACAATTTGATATCTGACCATTTTAATCCATTTTCCTTGTAATTATTTTTTTATTATTGTTTTCAGGTGAGTTAGAATTTATAGTGTGAATAGTGTAGCCTATTTATAATTTATAATACCTATATTTAGCTACAATATATTCGTTGTTGATAAATTATGCATTCCTAGGTATTTAAGAAGAGGATTTTCTCTCTCTTTCATTTTCTTAAGTTCTTTATTAGCATTATTGTTTTGCAACACAGTGACAGAATGGGGTTAAATGCATATTAAATAATAAAAATAATAATAAGGTGCGATTAATGTTGATAAAATAAATGCAATACATTATGAACATTAAACAAGAAATGAATGACCATTAAGACCACGACGTCGTGCAGACAATGAATAGGCTAAGCAATATGAATTTACCGTAAAAAAATATGAGGCTCACAAAAGTAAGACATTAGGAAAATGCTAAAATAATAAAAAAACGAAGATACTTACAAAAGTGTGAAGATACTCCCTTTATGTATGAAGAAAAAAGTTTGAACATACTAAAATTAATAGACACTTCCTGGCACACATAAAACTGGATTTAAAAACGATGACATATCTAATGTGCTGTATAGGCTATATACGACAGAATAGAAATATATTTCTAATAATGCCGGCCGGATAAAATTTCTCATTCACCTGGTAGAAGAACTACATAAGGGTGGCCAATAGGCAGCAGCTTCAGTGTCAGTGTAAAGTGAAAGTAGGTGGATAGAAAGAAAAAAAACAACAAACGCACACGGAAGGCGCAGACTTATATCTCTTTACGTGTGTTAAAGAGCTGGCGTCGAAATCAGGTAAGTTATATTCTAACAGCATTGCATTTTTGCTATATAAACTGCAGACGGTGAGTTTATCGCGACCTGAATTTGTTTATCGCTTAATGTTGTTGTAAGGAGGAAACACAAGTTTTGAAACAGCCTACTTTCCTCTACTGTAACTGTTACACGAAAATTCGCAGTCATGCGAAGCGAGCGAGCAAAAACAGACTAAAAAAAACAATCAAAGAACTCTCTTACGAATAAAAATCTCACTTTATAATAATTTAATCTCAGTATGATTGTGAAGACGGTTTAGCTTTCGGTCATTATAAATACTAGCCTACTTTTAAACGACACCAAAATGACATGACCATTTTTTTTTCTGGATACTCCATGACAAAATATGCGAGGGACATTGTCTTCATGTGAATTCACATATTCAACAAGTTTCCTGTATTTGACTCTACTGGAAATAGCAAGAGAGGAAGGCCTACTTATGTGGCTAAAACGTAGCGGACTTCCATATGATCGTGCTAAATGTCACGTTATATGTTTTCGTTTGATAGTGGAAAATACTTAAGTGTTTAGCACGAGCGCCTACACGAATTCACGCCCTACTTTCTGTTCCCCATAGGCTGTATGTGGCATTGGTGTGTTAGGCTTTTTTTTATGTGTGCACTAGAGAGTGGTCTGTTCTTTGTAAACCTTCCTCACTTTTGTTGTAACATTGCTTGTGTCAGCTTCAGAATTTGGGATGTAACACCCTCATGCTGTTATTTGTCATGAATATTATATGAATGCTAATGGATGGCTTTGCTGTGGCCTTTTAGAATGCACTAAAAAGGCTTAGTGAAGTGTTTATTTCTGTGCAAAGTGGATTAGATGAAGTAAATCAATCTATCTGTCAGTCATTGCTTCGTGCTATTTGTCAATGGGTAGTTTTTGTCATGGATGTGGACATGATCAAGAGTGCAATGCAATGATTAAGTGAAATTATTCAGTCAATAATAAAGGTTGATGTAAAGTTTAATTAGGAAACAGTAATTGTATGCACACTTCTGTGTGAAACAAACAAACAAAAACAAAAAAATAGTAGCCTATTTCCTATTGTAGTCTAAAGAAATAATAAACACTTTCTCAGTTTTTAGGTTGTTTGCTTACATCCTTTGTGTTATTAGTCACAGTATTTCAAGTAGTATCAACAGTAATTAAATGAGTGTAAAAGTCTATGAGTTTGTTCATTTCTGCAGTATGACATGATCATTATGAGTCCAGTCATCCATTCAATGAAAAGAGCTAAAATAAAGTGGATGAGTGGTAAAGTGGTCCATGTGTCAGGTGCCAACTGCTGTCTGAGTTTCAGTGTGAGACAGGTTTGATGCTGAGAGATTGCTTTCTGTTTTCCGATACAGAGAATTAACTTTATAGGAAAGAAAATAAATACACTAATCAAACATCAGAGATTTCAATATGAACAGATTTCTCCAAACCCAAATGATCAGCGCGATCTCTTCAATATTTATTTTAGATGTTTACCGTACAGTTGTCCCATTTGTATTTTAATTTCTTCAATTTCTTTTTTATTTCTTTCAGTATATTTTAGGACATCTAAGACCAGGATGATACCTTAACAAAACAGGATTATGAAAGAGCAGTCTTTGTAATAATTAAGGCCAATTCACACTGCACTGATAGACACCGACCAGTGCAGACAATCACTAGCTTACAATACATCACACCTTAGACATTCCAAGACCTGACAAACACTAATTCAGCATGTTTAATTGGTGTAAACAAGCTCTGACAAATACCGACAGACACGGACAGGCTTGACACACTGATCAGACAAAATGGTGTGAATTGACTTTTAAACAAAATGTTTGAAATAAAATTTATTCTCTGCAAATACATAAAGCATTACAAAGAGCATTGATCTATGAAGTCCACCTGCAGTCACTAATTTTATCCCTTAAAACTCATCTTTAATAATCAAAATGACATATTTAAAAAGTGTTTCCAATGAAAATCATTTTTTTTCATGCCTTAAAATGGCTTGAATATAACTCTACGCCCTTACCTCATCGGTTAACCGTAGTTGTAAACACTATATAATGGCAAGTGGCAATATTGGATTAATTCAGCTATATATATGTTTGAGCCAGAAGAAGATTATTCATTGATAATGTTATACAAACCATGTTCCTGTTTTCCATCTGAGACAGCTAATGTTATGAAATGCCCCATCTTGCAAGTTAGTGGGATTGGGTTGTTTGTGGGCTGTTTCAAACCACATTTTTGTGACTGTAGAGATTTTTGAGACACTGCACTTTTAAGGAGAAAATGCTCAGCAGTGGCCGATGAATTTGCACATGGTTTGTCTTATAAGCATATTAAAAACACCAGACAAACATTTAAACAAGATTAAAAACTTGATTTTCAACACAGGGGGGTCTTTAAATAAGATTCAGAGAATATGAATTTGCTTTGCAGCCCTTAAGGATCAGCGCAGTGCTGAAAAAGAAAATGGTTTTATGGAATAAAATGCAAAGAGATAATAAACATGAGCAAATATTTCAGTAACACTTTACTTAAAGCCTTTATGTATAATGCATTATAAAGGTTTTCATTATGTGTGTTGTAATGCGTTCTATCCTTTCATAAATAATTATAACCAAAGTTAGCATAATTCATGCATAAAAACTTATAAAACGTATATAATGCTTTTTTGGTAAGGCTTTAGGTAAAGTATTACCAATAAGTCTTTTTTATGTTAGAGAGAGAGCGTATCATATTTAAAATTGCCAAAAACTAAGAGGTAAAGAGTGAACACATCTGCTATACACATCATATATATATATATATATATATATACACACACACACATCGTATATACTGTATATACACACACACACACAAAAACACACATGGATGTATTTTACACATATTTTTGTTTTGTTTGTTTCTATTCTATATATATTATATACACAAGTATGTCATACCAATAAAGCAATATCAATTGAATTGAATTGAACTGAACTGAACTGAACTGAACTGAATTGAATTGAATTGAATTGAGAGAAACAGTTCAAGTTCTTCAGATAATGACGAGTTGTTAGAAAATGTACCCCTGAACTTTTGTCAATGACCTGCTGTGTTGAAGCGGTAAAAAAAAGCAAAGCTATAGGACTCATTTATAGTGCTGTACAACTATTTAGAGGCCATAAAACCCTTCCATGAATATCCCATCCTATTTAATCAAGATCCTCTTATATTTTATTTGGATTGTTCTACACTGTAAGTGGGAACCTAATTTCTACATGATTTAATTTTTTTTGTATAAATCAATGCATTTGGGTTGATTTAGTGATGTTAAATAATATTTTACACTTGAGGTAAACCAGTTAATTTAGATGTTGCTTTTTTTGTTTGTTTTATCAGTGTGCATGCTACAGAAATAAGCACAGGTGTTTTTTTTTTAGCAGACCTGTTTTTTCCTGCACAGCTTCTGGTGTTCACATAGTAGCAGTCTAACACACCTGATCAACACAGTGGTCAAGTTTAACGGACTGTTGTCACTTATCTGATACATCTTGTTAATGTGTACTTTTAACCATGGTCTTGAATTTCCATGGTTCACCTGTTTGTCCTGTTTGTTAGTGTAACATGACGTATTTCCCTTGAATGACTTATCTTCAGATATTGTGTCTGCACATAGGTGTGGTCTTTTTCACCTACGCTGCTCCAATCCCTTTGTTAAACATTAGTGCAGGTATACCTGTACAAGTTTATTAGTAGGCATGGTGCAGATTAGCCAGAAAAAAATGAGGAAATATTATTTGGAACAGGGGGATTCACAAATACAGGATGAGTCATGAACTTTAGATTCACACTAATGAGTTATCTAGTAGTCATTAAAAGAGCTTTATTGGGCAGTGTCTTATCTTTGATATAAAATACTTTAAATACACTACGATTACGCTCTATGATTTTACAGCGAATGTGTAGATTGAAACTAGTGAGTAATCTAGGGATTCATTTGTTACAATTTACTATAGAAACCACTGCCCACTTGTACAAAGTACTGGCTAAACTACATATTTTGAAGCTGGTTATTGAACATTATGACAGGCCTTGGAGAGTGGGTGTAGGTGGTTATTAAAAATCTTTACTTGAATGACATGGTATTACACTTCAGTTTTCCTCAAGTGCTCAAGTGCAGTTCCTATGGAAAAACATCCTGTTTTTTTGCTAAATCTTAAAAGGGTTTAGTGTAAAAGAAAAAGATTATAGTATGCTAAAGATCAAGACAAATCAACATTTTTTTCAGAAAGAAGTGAGCAGTGACACAGAAGTAGTTATGGAAGACATGATCCAGCATGCTTTCATGCCATTCAGTTTCACTGCTTAAATCTAACACACCATGTGCTTTTAGGCAACTGTACTAGACAGAACTAGAGTCTATCAGCAGTGAATCATAACAGTGTGATCTCATTTGTGTAGAAGCGGTATTTGTATGTAAAGTACATTTGATTTTTTAAAATATTTATTGTATTGTTTTTATTGCATTTATCATACATGAAATGAAATATGTTTGACGGCATCACATTTATTTTACACAGTTAACATATTTACCTAACTTGACCTTATAACTGGGTTTATGTTTCATAACAGAAGGTTTTCCATTTTAGATCCTGAAAATTAACATTTTATGTTTCACTGTCTATCCAAACACAGAAATATATGTGTACGCCTTACATACAAATAAATATAATTAAGTTCCATCACAAACCATTTAAAAAATGAAATGGTCAGCAGCATTATTATATTAATTATGTTCTACTTTCTTACAATGCAGCATAAAGCTAAATTATGTTCTAAAATGACAAACTATGTAAGTAAACTTGTTATATTAGTGATGGTTGGGTTGCCAGGCTGCTGTTTTGTCAAGCGTGTTGTGGTATACAGTGTCTTCTGTCCCCTTATGTTGGTCAGAGATAAGCCAGGCATACTGTCTTTTCTCCCTTGTCCAAACAAAAGTCTGAAAATTAATAACAAACCCTGCTCTCTCCCCAACGCATCTGCCTATGCTCTTTTCACCAAATAAAAAAATAAAAAAAACCTCTATTAAGCCTGAAATACATGTTATAAAAGGTTGGGCTTTTCTTCACTTATTTTATCTAGCCGTCAGATGCCATTTATGAATGAGCTTCTATAAATGTCATTCATTTTGCATTGAAGAATTCAGAGTTTCAATTCAGTTTGTTCAAAATAAGGAACTTGTTAGAAACTCAATGTTTAAATTTTTTTTATATAAAGATTGTGTATTGTGTTTTGTCCTAAATACATGCATGGATAGTTTTCTAGCCTGTATGATAGGTAAAGCTAGCAACAGCAATAGTCAAAGTCCCTCTTTAAAGGGGTTAAACCATGGGTAAGTAGGGCTTTAGTGTGGATTAGTGTGTCGTCATCTGTGTGTCATAACAGAATTATCTGATTAATAGCTCTATGTGCTATTTCAGAATTAAAGGGATATTCCACCCAAAAATAGAAATGTTGTAAAAATTTATTAAAGTTGTCTTTACAACTTATTGTATTCCTTCTGAAGTTCGACAGGTGAAATTATTTGTTCACAACTTGAGCTAAACCGAATCTGATTTACGATGATAAGTGCTTAATCTTTTTTTTTTTATTATTCTTGACTGATATGGTCACTTTTTTCAGATGTTGTATGGACAACAGCTGTTGTTTAGCAAGCGTTAACATTACATGGTTGGTTGAGTAATCTTTTTCAGTGAACAACTCCTGAAGAATTCCAGTTCCAAAGAACTGAAAGTTTTTCCAGTGCACTGGTAATGTCGTGATTTTTTTTTTTTACTGTTGCAGTGCTTGCACACTATGGCGCTGTGGGCGCAAATGACCCCGCAGTTACAGTACCTGCCAACTCAGACGCTGAATGAACTCTACCCGGACACATTCCCTCTGGACGTCAGGCACTATCTGGCCAGCTGGATAGAGGAACAGGGATGGTATGACATCACTGTTACAAATGAAATGCATGCTTTTTATGTTGTATTAAGATTAACACTGTATTGTTTACCTTAAAGTTGCGCTGAACTGACACCTACAGTAGTAGCGTGAATATAACATCACAGATGGCAGTGTAGAAATGCTTTGTTCACAGCTAGCCATGATTAATTTATTTATATAAAGAAAGTGTCTGAAAATTAGAGAAGTGAGTAGTATTAGGCTGAAGGTAATGACCGAAATGTAGTTTGATCAATAGCATGCAGGCATTGTACATAATCAACCAACTGTGGTGTGTGAGAAGGTGGAATCTACAGAGAACGGTCAAAGCAATGCAAATATGGGTACATATAATGTGAGGACTGTAGAGAGCACAGCAATAGGAAAACAAAGCCAAAACCAGAACATTTTAGGCAATTTATAAATCCTATCCAGGACATGTCTGGGAAAAAGCGGACGTAGTAATCCCTATATGGTGGCCTCCATGTGGTGAACCACTCTTGATATTAAACATTTCAAAAGTTCATTTCTTATAAAGGTTTTTCATTAAGCTCAAATAACTAAGTGCACCTTTAAAATGTACTGGTGATTAAGTAAAACAAATGAAACTGAAACATGAGCGACTATTGTCTAAGGCATATAATTTAGGGTAGTTTAACTGCTTACGAATTTCCTGTTACACGGAACTGAATCATTCTTATAATAAAAATTGGGATGACGGTTGGAGAACAGCACAGGACAAGCTAGACTTGAAATGCTTTGTTCCATGTCAGTTTGCGACATTTGCTAAGGATGATTCTATGCAGCAGTGCTTTAAAAATGTCATGCATATGTAATGTTTTATTTAGGGAGAACTTTGATGTGGACAACATGGAGCAGGAGCCTCAGGCTCGAAGGCTGTTGGATCAGATGGTGCATTTGCTGCAGGAGGTGGCCCAACACAACCTTAACGTGGTGGAGAGGGTCAAACTACAACATATCAGCCGGAACTTGGTGTGCATAACAAATATTCCTAACCCTCATGATTTCTGCTGGCGTAAAGCTACTGTATCATATAAAACCAGTTAAAATAATGACTTTTAATGGAGGGTTTTTAAAGTAGGGTGCTGGGGACCCCAAGAGGGTTTATGGGGTCCATTTTTGTGTACATTTAGATTTAATTAATAAAGTTTCCCTTTGGGATTCTGTATCTAACATTAATACTGATAATATTGATATTTTCTCTGTTTAATCATTTGCTTTGGCTTCAATACAGTAACAATATAAAAGCTCATTATAACTAAGTCAATAATGTCTAGATGATCTACATGTGGGATATGTAGGACTGTTTTGTTACTTATGCCAACTTACATACAAGATTGGTTTTTGGTTTTTAAATTAAGAGTCAGGTAACACTTTGATTATTAGCATGCATATTATTAACACATTGGTTGTTTATTAGGCAATATAAAGCACATATTCTTTATAAAGCACATATTCTGCATGACCTTATTCTACATCCCTAATCCTACACAGTACCTAAACTTAACAACTACCTTACTAGCTATTAATTAGGAGTTTGTTGAGGCAAAAGTCGTAGTTAAAAAAGTCATAGATAAAGTGTGACCAAGAGTCATTGTGTATTGTATGTTGTATAACCTCATCTTGAGTTACATTTCTTTGGCATTGTGAACACATATGTTTCTCTTTCTTACTTTTCTATTTCTGTATTTCTCACCTTTGGCAGCCTGCCATGTTGACTCATGTCGTGACAAAGCACACTGTTTGTATTTCTGACTATTTACTATGTACTTGTGTAACTGCTTTTCAGAGTGTGTTCCAGTCACAACCCATGCAACTTGTGAGGACAGTTCGAGATATTCTAAGGAAAGAAAGACACTTATTAGCACAGGCACAGGTAAGCACAAAACCCTTTTTTCTGCAATATTTTATATTTGTTGGGAAAATGCTACAGCCATCTTAACTTGTGAGTTAAGTTATGCATAATGTAAATGTCCAGTATGTCATTGTTCTTGGTGTTTGTGTGCTTGTCTGTAGGGCATGCACCCTAATTTCCCACCCTTCCAGCAAATTCCTCAGGGTCCTTCATCTACCAATGGCACCCCACAACCTGCAAGGGAGGATGGGAAGTCTGATGTGGACAATCTGGTGCTCAAAGTTTTGGAAATTCAGAACTGCCGCCAAACACTTCATCAGCTTCAAGAGGATTTGAACTGGGAAAAGCAGGAAATGGAGTCGATTCAAGGTAAGAGATCTAAATCGTTTTTTAATATCAGTCATAGTAGTGTTTCACATTGAACTGAATGAACTTGTGTTCATTATAAAAACATGAGGAAATAATCGATCCTTCTGGAGTTCCACAATGCCAAGTTTGCCTTGTTCAATGCACAAAGGGTGTGAAATTCTTTTTCAAACGCACATTGTTAAAAAAAGCTTTTGTTTAAATGAAAACAGAGGAGGAAGTGCTGCTCTCCAGTCATTAATTCCATATGTATAAAACTCTTTTCAGTTTTTAACATGTTTTCCTCTTTCATTGGTTCCTTCTCCCAAAGCACATTCAATTATTATAATCAAGATATTTGTCAACTGCTAATTATCATATAATACTTTTGTAGTATTCATTGTTTTTGACGGTACATATTGTTCCAAAGCACCTTTAAAAAGAAAAGCATCGTAATGCTCTCACTTAGCAAGTTTTGTATTGATTACACTAGAGAAGGATTCTGAGGGAGAATGTAAACTGTGCAAAATTTTTGGGGCAGAATGTAAACTATGTGCAAAGTTTCCAACTAAAGGTCAGTTTATTCTGAATCTTGTGAAGCTTGTTTTTTCGGACAATCTTAAGGAAGCAGTGACTATACAGTCCTAAACAACACCCCTACACATGCATGTGCATGTCTACATACAGGCCCATCATAGGGGGTACTGTACTCGTCAAGTTCACACAAATTTATCAACCGATCCTCACAGTGACTTTTGGAATTCTTCCTACTTTTTAATTAGTTTCTTTTTAAACTTTTCCTCATGAGTCATGTTTACAAAACTGGTTACGCTCTTGTGGCACATTCTTTCTCATGGTGAGATAGAGCGAGCACACAGACGTATATTTTTTTATCATAGGAATGATGTAAAAAGAAACTGCAGTATTGCAGGCCAGGCATTATCAGGCAGTGTGTGGTTGCACACTTGGCACAGTCCATGCAACAGTTCTGTCTACATAGCTGCTTTGATACGGTTTACACAAAGCTATGCAGCAATGCCAGAGGGAGAAATGCAATAAGACAAGCCCTAGAGCAGCAGATGTGTAAACAGTTGTTTCGTCATGAGGGCTCCAACAAGTCTAGCCTTGATTTGAATTTTGGACGAGTATTTGATGTCACAGCACAGCAATGCAAAAAACATTATAAAGCATAGGCTCAAAAGTTAGAGTTAATTTATATGAATGATCAGTTTAACTTTTTTTGTTTTTGTGTAGTAGTCTTTGTATGAAATACATTGCAAACAGATTAAGTGTGAAAGTCACTGCACTGGAAAAACTGCAATTTCAGTTCTTTGGAACTGGAAGTCTGTATAGCCTTTAGTATTTGCAAATATTTGCAATCCATTATACAGCTCTTGTAACTCATACAATGTCATAATTTGGTACTCTAGAAGAATTTTTAGATTAACCTGAATCAAAATATAATTAATTTAAAATTTATTAATAATAATTCTTAATTAGTCAGTGTTTGTCTATGTTTACTAAATGCTACTGTATATAATACTATTGTATTCAGTATTTATTGTTCAATATAAATAGTTATTTTTTACATGTAACAAAAACATAACACTAATCACAGGAGTACTCAGTTATTGATTTCATTTACATTATTACATTTAAAAATTGTACTTGTCCACTATTAACATATTGGTGAGCAATCATTAAAGGGTACTGTAAGCAGATTTTTACCAAATCATATGCAGAAAATGATCATAATGCTTAAGAGATATCACTGAAAAATCTGTCCTGAGATATCACAGCCCTAGTTTCTATGAACAATAAAGTGGCTTTTTGATTGGCCAGTCAGATGGCTTTTTTGCACTTACTTCCTGTCAATCATCCTAAAAGGAAAAGGAAGCAAAAAGACCAAAAATTACATGAGCATCTGTAAAGGATTCATCACTGGAGTGAGCCGAGAGTTTAAGAGGGCTTGATGTCTTCGAGCACAGATGCCGATCTTATTACAGATATAGTAAGCAAACACCATTTTAACTGTACTCTGTAGTAGGTGATAACCAGAGATTATTCATTTACATAAATTTGTGAACTTAAAATGATCATCATGAAGAACCACAACACCAGTGAGCTGTTCGTAACCACTGGACTGAGTTATCATAATCAGGGTGTTATGTAAAGGACTCTAACTTTGTAAAGGATACAGTTTCACATGATAGACGTGCACACAGGCACACATGCATATCAGTATATCTGATTAATTTTTTCTTGTCTGCCTACAGGTCAAAATGAGTTGGATCCACAGCATTCGGATCAAGTCAAAAGACAGACTCGCATACAGCAGCTTGAGTACAACTATTCAGTCTGTGCAAAGGTAAATGCTCAAATGCATCATAAAGAAGTCATGACATGGAAGAGAGGTGAAGAAAAAGCAGTTGCAGTGGAGCTGTTTTTCATGGTTTGTATGTGTCTGTGTGTGTTTATAGAAGCGCGTGCAGCTCCTTCACGAGGCCGTGTGCGCTCTGGAGCAGTGCCAGTCCAGCCTTATTCTCAGAATTAAGTCCTGGAGGTGGGAACAGCACCGAGCAACCATTGGCGTGCACTTCGATGACAACCTTGGCCCTCTTCAGACATGGTGACGTTTTTGTTTCAGTTGTGTTACTGCATGAATGGTATCAGCTAAATCATTCCCCTTAATTTGATTTCCTTTCAGTTTCTTATTTACTTTTGCCTCTTCTGCCTTTTTGAACATTGGGCACTGTGCCACACAAAGTTTCTTCATGGTCACATTATTTCTATCACTGCTTATATTTCGATGTCTCTTCTTGAATGTTATCTACCAATTGACCCATTTCCACTTATTTTATGTATTATTAAACAGTTTTTGAATAATTCAGTCACGCCTTTTTGAAATGTGGAGCATGAAGAGAATTGTATCTAATAGAAAGCCTAGAGATCAGTGTGTCTCAACTAGTTTAGAATAGTGGTGAACTCTATATTCTCAAACTCTTAAAATATAAATACAGGAGACCTTAAAGAGGATATAAAGTTTACTTGAAATTGAAACTTGTCTTCTAAAATTCTTCATCTATTTGAGTTTAACTGTCAAAAAATCTGTCAGAGTTTGTTTTTGGTTGTGTAGTTTTTTTGGATCTCAGTAAGAAAGTACAAATAATAATGTTAGATAATATATATATATATATATATATATATACAGTATATATATATATATATATATATATATATATATATTATGTACATAATTTTTTGTGGGTCAAATATGTGACCACAATATATGACCAAATAAAAATTGATAGGAATTATTACATTTCTTACATATTTTATATTTGTAAGTCTCTGACAAGCTACAATAGAGGATTTTACTAAAGATTCTGTTTTTACATCAATCTGTAGTGTTTCTTATGTCAATTTTTGACAAATTGCATGGAAACCAATATGGGGAATTTGATCCCTTTCACAAAAGTTGTTTTTGAGCACAAGAGGAGGGTTAAAATATGTTGTGATCAGATCCTGTTGCTTTCTTTTAAAAACTCAACAGGCTTGTCTTCATCGTTTGAGAGTTAAGCTTGTGGCTCTTGAATTTCAGCGGATTGACAGACAATAATTCAACACACAATACACTTTGTGTACATTGCGGCGCTAACTTTGACGATCCTTTCTGCAACTGCAATCATATTTAATGTACCGTGGATCATATTTTCTACTGCTTTGACTGGTTTTATTCACACTTTTGATGTCACGCATGTCCTGCAACCTTTTGGCCTAAATGTCTTCCACATTTTCTTTTTTTACTTTTTCGGTGACAGGTGTGAGCAGTTGCTTGGAGTAAATGGTAACCTGAGGCAGGAGCTCATGTTGGTGACGAGAGACCACGGAGGGGCTGAGCAGTTTCACACGTTGCTGGAAAGCCTGGCACATCTGCTCCAGACTCTCATACAGAGGTATGCAGGCCTCTTTCAGATAAAAAGATCTTTTCTGAGAAAGATAAGATTGCAACGTACTTAGTCATCATGCAATCACAACAGATGATTATGCAATCATTCTTCTGGCTTTTGATATTGTATTTTTTTGTCTTGGCCTCTCAGTTCATTGGTGGTAGATAAGCAGCCTCCCCAGGTCATCAAAACCCAGTCCAAGTTTTCCACCACTGTACGCTATCTGCTGGGAGAGAAGATGGCCCCTGGGAAACCTGTCCTGTTGAAGGCTCAGATTATTACTGAGGCTCAAGCGAGAAACCTGGGTCAACAAGGTGTCGTACCCAAGTAAGCATGCTGTCTTTTTTAAATTCGCACATACAAGTCCTTATTAAGCAGCATGTTTTCAAAAAAAAGCCATTTTATTTATTTATATTGTTAAAAATTTGATTTGTGTTTTATTTAGTTTAAAATGAGTAAGTTATTTTTTTATTACTGTATTTTATTTTTATTTTTGAAATTACTTTTGTAATTATTTCTTGATTTAAAAACACTTTGCAATAAAGTTCAAACAGGTGTTTTGCAAAATGCATTAGGTATCTTGAATTAATAAGCAGTAATTTTACAGTGTTTATTAATATAAATAAATTACATAAAATAATACATGTTCATTTTTACATACACTACTGCATTCAGCAAGGATGTGTTAAATTGATCAAAAATGAAAGTAAAGACTTTTAGAATATTACAGAATATCTACTTCAAATTAATGCTGTTCTTTCTCTTCATTTAATAATCCTGAAAAAAATGTAAATCACAGTTTCCACTAAAATATTTAGCAGCACAATTGTTTTCAATTTTGATCATATTGATAATAATAAGAAATATTTCCAGAGCACCAAATCAGAATATTAAAAAGATTTCTAAAGGATCATGTGACACTGAAGACTGGAGTAATGGCTGCTAAAAAAAAGCTTTGCCATCACAGGAATAAATCACATTTTGAAAAAAAAAAAATCAAAAAAAAAAAAAAAAAGAGTAGTTTAAAATTGTTATAATATTTCACAATATTTCTTTATTTTTAATATATTTTTAACATTTCAAGATATAAATGAATAAATATAAATTAATGTATTAACTTATGAACAAACACAAATTTGCAATAGTGTGTTTGTAAATTAATATTAATGTAAATTAATAAATGCTGTATTGTTCATTGTTAGATCATAGACAGTTTTATAGGCTGTCATTCACAAACGCTAAACAACTGCAAAGTGTTTTGTTCTTATTCATTTCAATGGTGATGAAATATTGAATGTATTATCTTGTGACTGAGATTAAAAGTCATTTTACAATTACATGCCAAAAAAACCGAAGCCCAACAGAAAATATGATGCTGAAGAATGTGTGCAATATCACCTTTGATCTACAACTTAAGTGTCGTTATTTTGTAATCCCAATGTGCCTTTGCCTTATGTTGAAATCTGCCTGTACAAGCTTTTGTACATGTCATACATTTGACAGCCTTTGTTGCTGTTCTCAGACATAAAGAGGAAGTGGAGGCACAACAAGATAAGCAAACAGAATCAGGGTTTCAGTTGAGCTGTTAACCATACAGTGGCAATAGAACATTTTAGCGGTCTAACACACACTTATAAAACATGCAAATGTTTTCTAATCGTTCTCTCTGTTTTTCTCCACTTAGTGAAAATGTAGGAGAACTTATCAACAGTACGGCCATATTAGAGCACAACACTTCAAGCAAGAGCACATGTGCTACCTTTAGAAACATGGTGGGTCTTGTCACAAACAGCTGATTTTTGATTCATCTCGATATTGTCATATTAATATTAATGCTTTCAAGAATACTACCGCTTTAATAAGTTATGTTTCTTCCTCTTCAGTCCATAAGGAAGATCAAACGAGCTGACAGGAAGGGCTCTGAGTCAGTGACGGAGGAAAAGTTCGCTTTGCTGTTTACCACAGAAATAACCATCACGGGCTGTGAGAGCCCTTATAGCATTCAGGTGCTTGCCCCTCTTCTTTCATTAATTCATTTTAATGCAATGGATTGTTTCAGTTTATCATTTAGCCATCAGGACATGCACTGTAATCAGATGTAATTATATTGAAAATATTAGATTCATACATCAGTCCCACCAGGATTTTACAGGACATTTTTTATGATTTTTGCCACCCAAAGTGACTGAATTTCTTGCTGTCAAAATTATGTACACCATTTTTGTGTTGTTTTGCAGTGAAAACCCATCTATAATCGTGATGTACTTATGTATTTAGTGAGAGTGAGAGTACAAATATTTTTGCGCATAATTACTGAAACTTTGGTGACACCAGGATAGAAATACTTATAATTATTTGTGCTACACAGTAGCTTGTGAAATCAAGCATTATGAGTACTAATATACATTATAATCATTATACATTATATTCATTATTGTAAATACTTTTTAAATAGTAGCTCAGCATTAAACCTCTAGAAAGCTTCATTTTGTCCCACACACCTGAAACATAAACATAAACAAGGAAAAGAACAGGTTGGAAAGATAATAAACAAGTCTAGGCCACAAATCAGTCATTTAGAAAAATCAATGGAAAATATGTAACATTACCCTCTCTGTCGCTCATTTTTGTAGCTTTTATTTCCTTTTAAACACTTGTGTATAAACCTGACTGTGTTTAAGTCCCAGTGCTCCGTAGGGTCATTCCACCCCTGCTCACTTTGCGAAGGCATTCACTGCAATACGGCAACAGGACAGTTGACCATGTATTGATTTTTTTGTTTGGGCTCTGAATTATGGATTTTAATGAGCTAACTTCCTCTAAGGTAACTTTTTTACTGGAAAATTGCCATAAATAATGCACTAAATTCAGCAACTGCAAAATCCTGGAGGGACTGTTGCATAAAAAATTGTGTATGTTGGTGTGTAGTAACTTATTACTACAGTAACTTATTGCCTTCTTCATCCTACAGGCAATCTCTCTTCCTGTGGTTGTAATTGTACATGGTAGTCAGGAAATCAATGCTATGGCGACCATCATATGGGACTGTGCCTTTTCTGAACCTGTGAGTAACAAGGAAAGACCCCATCTCATGTCTTTTTCCTGTTGACGACCATTTTCAGTGTTTTGTAAACAAATCGACAATGTGTGCTCTGTGCTGTGATGATTTCAGAACAGGATACCGTTCGTCGTTCCGGAGCGTGTGCCGTGGAAGCAGATGTGCGAAGCTCTTAGCAGTAAGTTCATGTCTGAAGTGCAGACGCAGCGGTGCTTGGACAGATACAACCTTCACTTTCTCGCCCAGAAGATCTTTGACCAACCAGACATCTCTGAAGATTTCAGCAATATGCCAGTGTCCTGGGCTCAGTTCAACAAGGTACCACTAACATGCATTTGTTGTGCATTAATATACAATATTATGAGCATGTGTTGTCTAACAGCTGACTAGGAGCAGACTAACACATTTACATATTGTTGTGTCTTTATTGAATTTCTCCATGTCTCTACACCCCTAAAAATATGTTTCTAGAGACCCTAGCGTGATTTCTGTAACATTCGCAGAAGGTTTGACTGGCGAAATGGTGTTGTTGATTATTTCTGTGACTGTTTTAACACAGGAAGTTCTGCCTGGTCGAAACTTCACCTTCTGGCAGTGGTTTGAAGGGGTGATGGATCTGACAAAGAAGTGTCTGAGAGACTATTGGAGTGAAGGGTACAGTTACAGTTCCTCAGTTTGTTTTTCACTTTATAGAGAACTACAAAAGACTAGATAAGTAAAGAAATGAAGAGAACTAGATATCTGCCTCTCATTGCCCCCGCAGACTGATCTTTGGCTTCATTGGAAAACAGCATCTCCATGTCATCCTGCAAAACAAACCCAACGGCACCTTTCTTTTGCGCTTTAGTGACTCAGAGATTGGTGGCATCA
Source organism: Tor tambroides (assembly GCA_021397915.2). Classification (NCBI taxonomy): domain Eukaryota; kingdom Metazoa; phylum Chordata; class Actinopteri; order Cypriniformes; family Cyprinidae; genus Tor; species Tor tambroides. The sequence goes on from JAFVLL020035287.1 coordinate 50,386, forward strand.
CCATCGCCTATGTGGGTCCCAGTGATAGTAAGTCTCAAATATTTATACTACTGTACATGATGCACTATTGTTCAAAAGTTTGGAATTGGGAAGTTTATTAAGTTTATACTCGGACCAGTTTCTATTTCCGTTTCATTGCAACTTTAAAATAACTGTTTCAATTTGAATATATTTTAAAATGTAATTTATTCTTGTGATGGCAAAGCTGAATTTGGCACCAGCCATTACTCCAGTCTTCAGTGTCACACAATCCTTCAGGAATCATTCTAAGCTGATTTACTGAAAATAGTTGTGCTGTGTAATATTTTTGTGGAAACGGTGATGTATTTTTTTCAGGATTCTTTGATGAAAGTTCTAAAAAAGAACATTTATTTAAAATGGAGTTTTTTAACAGTGTAAAGATACTGTCACTTTTGATGAATTTAATTTGTCCTTGCTGAATAAAAGTATTAATTTCATTAAAAAAATCTTACTGACTCCCAAAATTTGGAATGGTGGTGTATACAGTTTGGTCTTTATGTGTCTTAAACATTTAAGAACCAAGTTAGTTCATTTTAATGGGGTCAAGACATGGATTTTTTTTATTATTTTAATATGTTCTTTAAAGTTGACCTATAATGTTAATAAAGTTTTTTTTGCACAAAAAAACAAATATGTGGGAAAATGATTATTTTCAACCCTCATTCTGACCCTCTGTCTAAAACAAAATGTTTTAAGGGGCGGATCTTTTAAGGCTTGTTAGTAATCGGCCACTGTTATGATTGGCTTACGTCATTGCATAGGAAACAGTATTAACACCCCCTCGCTATTGCATGTTTTGAGTGTCTTGACAACATAATCAAAATAAAACGGTCAATATTTTGATTTTTTTCCAGATGTTCCATTATTCCATTATTAGATTCCATTATCATACCCAGATGTGTATATGTGCATGTAATATAGATCAGCAAGACTGATTAAAATGTATTGATCCATTGAGAATTTGCAGTAAAATGTTTGCTGTGTCTCAGATGGAGGCAGGAAAATCCAGAATATCCAACCCTTCACCAAGAAGGATCTGGACTCAGCTGGCCTTGGCGACCGCATACGGGACATTATCTGCATCACTCACGTGTATCCAGACTTACCAAAGAATGAAGTATTTAAGAAATTCTTTACAGGTATGTAACCAGATCTTTCAAAGACAGTGTCTGTATACTGAGGTTTCACGAAGGGTTTTAAAAAATCTGTATATTTTAATATTAATATAAGAGAAACATTTTTTAAAAATGATGTATCTGTTTTCTTGTGTCCTGAAACAGTGCCTTCTCCCCCTAATCCTGATGGATACCTGCCATTCAAACTAACCACAGTAGTCAACCCGTAAGTGCAATTATTTAGCTGTAAATTTATATCACTTTTCAAGATGTCATCAAATTTACCCTGAGATATTGATAAAGAAACCTTGAAGATATTATAAACTGAAGCATAATATTATAAACAGAGCCGTTTTGTTAAAACAACTCCGAAAACTACATAAAGTATGACAGGAATATTAATTCAAGTCTTTTAACTGTTACTTTAATATGCATTGACAATGTCACATAATTGTATTTTTTCTTTTGATGTTCAGAGGAGACCAGTGTTCCTCCACCACCAGCATACCACCTGACACTCCTATGGATATGTACGGGCAATCTATGAGAAATCTCTTTGGGTCAAACATGTGCGTATTAATCATTGTTTAAGCCATAGATACACTGTCACAGTATTTTACAAGTCTTTATTATGTGGTATATAAAATACATCTTTTCCCCACACAGGAATCAGGACATGTTCTCCCCGTAAGTGTAATTATACTTTGGCTTTGGTAAAGTTCATTCTGCATTCATCTGTCTGCTCATATGGAAAAAGTAGGACAGAGCCATCGATGGCTTTTGAAGCAACATCCTAACCAAAATAGAGTTTCTTGAAACACTGATAATTGGCACATTAAGTACAATAGACAATCTTCTACAGTCGACACTAGTCGTTGATTCCAGTAAAGTCAGACATTAGCACATGTCGCTAAGCTAGAGTGAGAGTAAGAGTGAAATAGTACAGGATTTTCTTAATGCTTTTAAAAAAAAAACAGTTAAATCAGTAATATTGTGAAATGTTATTACAATATATAATAGCTGTTTAATCATTACAATTTTAGGTACAATTATTTTGATATGTGTTAAAATATAATTTAGTCCTGTGATGGCAAAGCTGAATTTTTAGCATCATTATTCCAGTCTTTAGTGTCACATGAGCCTTCAGAAATCATTCTAATATGCTGATTTGCTGCTCAAATAATATGTTTTGTGGAAATTATTATAATTTTTTTTTTTGATTCTTTGATGAATAGAAAGTTGAAAAATTATTATTATAAAATGATGTCTTTACTGTTGATCAATTTAATGCATTCTTGCTCAAAAGTATTAATTTCTTAACAAAAAACAAAAAAAATCTTACTGACCCAAAACTTTAATGTCTTTTCATAACACACATTTTTCTGGGCTCTGTCTGCCATCTTGAATGATAGCTTTCACTGAGCTTGTGCAGTGCATCCTGGAAGTGGCTTAACCACTGAGGGCACATGTGATAACATAGTTTGAGTTAGCTATCTAGGTAGGCAGCTCACTATAATTTAGTATAGAGCAATAGCACCCAAGTAAATAACTGTTTAAGCACTGACTGTTGTGATTCTGTTGCCCTATCCTAGACTTCCTCAGTCTACACCCCCATATATGCCAGAGCAAATACCTGCTCAAGGACCACTCTACCAATCACCCATGTGAGTCACAGCCACAGTAAGGTTTCCTGTAAATTCCTAGTGTATAATTTGATGCGTCGACGTCACTTTCTGCTGACACACTCGCACATCTCTTGTTTACCATTCTCAACTTTGTTTATTCTTTAACAGGCCACCAGCTCCCTCAAGTGAAGAAATAGACATGGAAGCACTGGAGGGAATTTTGTCATCAATTTGTCAAAATACTAGCAAAGATCTTAATTAGAGGTCTGTTCTTGGTTGGACAAAGGCTATTGGATGGCTTGTTGCTCTAAGGACATCCAGCACAACTCACCCGTCCCAAAGGACACATTACCCATTTGTTCCCAAAACAAGTGTATCAGTAGGAATGCACTTTTCTTAAATTCATTTCCATGAATCCTATGGGGCGGTGGGTGTTTTTTTCACATGGATTGTATGCAACTCATCGTCGCACTCGCTTTCTCCTGCATAAGCACACTAAACGTACAGTTTAAAGGAACAGTGTGTTTCACTTAATAATCAAAGTGAGTGTTTGGTAGCAACTTTTAAATGAGATTTCTGTGAGAAGCAAGTGAACCTCTGGCAAAAAGAGTCTTGTTAGCACGCAGTACATAAACTCACAAGTCCTTCCCTGTTTCGGTCTTATGACTGCTCTTGAAAGTAGCATTATAACTGACAAGTGAAACAGGAAATTAGGTGGTTTTACCAAGAGAGACCAAACAGATTTAACATAATACACATTTTTGTCTGCCAGAAGATTTTTTTCTTTTAAATTTGATGCAGAAAAATATATTCCAGGGACCAGAGTAGCTTAGCGATATTTTACTCTCAATGTTCTGAATGAAATGTATTGTCTGCAGATGCAGACAGTGATTTGGTGACGTGAGCATACTTTTAGACCTTTTAGAAATGATAGGTTTTATTAAACTCTATACAAATATGTTTTGTGCCATATTCCATATTGACAGTTTTTTATTTGGTTGTTTGATTTGCATGACTTGTGTGTGATCGCATATTCAATATTCATTATTCGTCTACAGTCTACAGTCAGGTTTGGCCAGTGAAGCTAAAAGTAAAGTTTTTTAAATTACATATCACTAGCGAGTTTTGCTTTACTCTGTCATGTATCATTTGTTCCCCCGGTTACACAAAATGAGCTCAGTTTTATCGCTGCAGGCCTGCAAAGCTCTCTTTACATCATTGATGGGTATAAACCATGTAAAATACATATCACGTGCACAAAATAACAGTAAGGTTTTATGTCGGATGTAGACATAATACTGTCTCTGCGTACTCTACAGTTTTCTGTGTGCACCTTTTCTATATTTAGTGCTACAAGTCATCAACGTTCTTAACATAGAAATGTAATATACAGTTTCTCTTCCATAAACTGATTTTTGCCATCCAGCGATACTGTTCTATATCTTGTAAAATATAAAGCTTTCATCTTAGTGCTTTGAAAATGAAAATATATCAAATGGGATGTTTTTCAAAGGTGCCATCAGTAACTGTCTGTATGTATTTAGCATCGAAGGGGAGTACCAAACAGTTTTGTTTCTGTTGTCTATTCAGATGTTCTTTTTGTAGCACTAACTGATGAATGTGCTAGTAATGCACCTGCCTGATCGATACCCAGAAATCTCGTCATATTGCTGTTACCGGCCACAGAGGAGTATATAGCACTTGTGCAATTGTCTATGAAAAATGTCAAAGTTGCCATTTTTCTTTTTTAATACATTTGACCAAATTTGTAAAGCAGGTATATAAGAATTTTTTTAAAGAAATGTTCATATTTCAATGTTTTAAATCTGATAAATAAAGTCAAAATCCATTTATGACAGATTCTCTTGCCTGAGTATTAAATAGTTAAGGATTTGTCCAGAATATATGATTCTCTCACATTTCATTAGATTAAAAATAGTCATATGACAATTAACAAATGTAAGTGTTGATTTAGAGATGATTAAAAATGCCAATTTAAGCACTGTGGCATTATATTCTTTTCGAATTACCAAATAAGAGACATTCACTGACTTGAAATGATTATACTCAGCTACCTTTAACAGTCATTTGAAATTAAAAAAGCAAATCTTAAAATTTTACACAAGACTTTGAGCACAAAATGAGGTCTAATTTTCACGTAAACATTGACTTTTATATGTAGAAAGTCCATTTCATTTAATGGCTTCAAAAAGAGCTCTTCACTTACAGAGCCCAATGGTGAGGTTTGAAGATCTCTCATGTGACTCTGGTCTCCCTTCAGTCAGATCTTGGATGAGAAGACACTAGTGGAAAGAGTGCAGAGAGGCAAAGGGTGGGTGTAGCGATCGCCTTTTCATTCCAGAAGATCCAAATGCTACAAGAACATAAATGTGCACTTAAATCCAGACATCCCAGTCACTCAGCAATCATCTAATCCAAGGGAAAGAGTTGACTGAATTACTTTCACAAATCCCTCTTCAACCGTGAAAAACAGGAATAGCCATTGTATCATAATGCGTCCATGATGTTTGGAACCAGTTCTGCTCATATTAGTGAGCTTTAAAATTTCTTTTACAATGAATTACACATATATTCTCTTGCCTGAGACAAAATATCATTGCTTTTGTCTAGTTTAGCTATTTACACACAAAATAATGCCAAACCCCCTAATCTAAACAGGACATCTATGCATGCAGATTTATGGCAGAAAAAGTTCAATGAAAATGCCTGAAACTGTATGAATCAGTTTAAATGTACTCCATAATACTTTTGGAAGTACTAAACTCAAGTTTTGAAAATGACACGACGGGAAGAAAATGAAGTGCTTCTATCAGGTAAAAGCTACAAGTTAGGGTATAACAATAGACTAGTGTTTTGCGTGTTTATTATTTTATATGAATGATGGTGTGACTGTGCTTCTTTTAATAAAGAAACACATGCTGGGCCATTAGGCCACAGTTAAACAATACAACAGCTTGAAGCAGACTCCAAGAGGGATCCAAATTCCCAAAGGATTTATAAAGCTTCTAGTCGTGAATGAACATCCACCTAAACCAAGGTTCAAAGGAATGTTTCCCTCATTTTGGGACATAAGAAAAAGAACATTGCATGAATACAAACACATGGCGAATGGTGGAAATGGAAGAGCCAAACTGGAAACTCTCGGAAAACACACGCACACACACACACACACACACACGCGCACCACGCACAACTGAATAATGTCGACTGTAAGTAGAATGTAAAGAAATCGGTTGCAAAATGCTAATAATATAGTACATGTGTCACATCTCTGAAAAATCAAAGAAAAAATAAACTGAAATGAATGTGTGAGATTTAAACCCTGTGAAACTGGAAAGCATGCAGAAGTCCACTTCTAGTGTATTTCACTCTTAGTAGACTAGAAACGACAGAGGTGCCCCTGAGCGGCGTTAGCCACCTGATCTCGCTCCCTATACCTGGCGGTACAGAGCGCAGTCCTCAACAGGAAGTCCTCTTCTTACCCTCATTCATAGTCCTTGGGAAGGGCTTACAGTGTCTCGATTGCCTTTGGAAGTGTGTGTGATTCTCCCTACAGCAAACTCGGTTGGTATGTAAGAGGTGTGTGAGGATGAGGTGTGAGAAATGATCGTACGTATGTATGTGTCGCGTCAGGGATCCAAAGTTTCCTGGCAATGTTTATAAGGCTTGTGTTTTGAGCTCAATCGGCTCCCCTCGGGTCTCCTGCTGGGCTTCGGCCTCGGGAGGCCGGTTGCCCTTGAGCACAGCCAGTCTCTCGGACAGGCCTCGCATCCGGGGAAAGAGCATGAAGTCGTAGAGCAGAGCGCCCATAGCACTGCCGATCATAGGGCCCACCCAGTACACCTACCGGAAAGTGAGAGAGAACAGATAGAAAATTGTTACATCTATGAATTAGTTAGTAAAACGCTCCTTCATCTGAATACAATGGAAATGTGCCTCACCCAATGGTTAATAAAGTTCCTAAAAAGCACAGCAGGGGCAAAAGACCTGGCAGGGTTCATTCCAGCTCCAGTGTAATACATCTGCAAAGAGATTCATGTCAAGTCTTGTCAAGTACAGCACTTTTCACAATACACATTGTTTCAAAGCAGCTTAGCAGATTAGAGCTGGTCGATAATGTAGTTTACTTTTTGCAACGGTACAAGCAATCAAGCAGTTGAGGTGTGCTATATAATATATTCCACAATACTGTATATACACAGATAAAGTTGGTCATACTTATATATCCAAATTTATAGATTTTTACATTTATATTTATAGGGAGCCGGGCAATAATATAGTTACATTTTACAGTAAATAAGAAAAATTATTTTTAATATAGCGTGCATTTCATAAGTATTTACATAACCAGTAGTATCAGTATCCGTCAACTGGTGGATCTTGATCCAAAAATCGTACTGATAAAATCCTGTTCAATAATATAAATGTAAAATTAAGTAGGCTTATTCACTTTTAAAAGGGAGAAAATGTTCAAAGATGTCATTAAACAAACGCTACAGTATTTATCTGTTACTTAATGAGATAATATAATAATTCTGTCATCCTTTATTCACCATGTCCTTCCAAACTTTCTTCTGTAGAACACAAAAGGAGATATTTTGAAGAATGTTCAGCCATTTTTGTCCATACAATAGAAGTAACAAATCAACACTGGACCCCATTGACTTTAACTGTATGCACAAAAAATATCATATTTAATATCTACTTTGTGTTACACAGAATAAAGAATGTCAGGTTTTTAATAACATGATGGAGAATAAATGATAACATTTCCATTTTTAGGTGAACTATTTATTCAAAACAGCTAATTACTAAAACGTTATTTAGACTAGTGTTTGTTCCATGTGTTGGGCACTCAAGTCTATTTCATATGAAGAATTTCTGCAGCAGTGTTTATTTGCAGGAGTTTTTGTTGACATTTTAGTGCTGTTTTGCATTGTAAAATCTGGGCCGTCAGGCAAAACCAATAGAAAACCATCGATTTTAAGAGTGAATCTCAGTCCTTGTGAATGGTGTCTTACCCCCAGCAGGTGACCCACAAGCACTGAGAAGCCAATGGACAGGGCAGCAGACCCCAGTCGTCCATTTCGCCTCTCATCCGTCACAGCGAAGACCACAACCACGAGTTGCAGAGTCAAGAATATCTCTATAGTGGTGGCCATTCCCAGACTGATGCCTGGCTGAAGCTGAAAGCATATAAACACATACACTTTACGAAAAAATAGTTATCCAAATTCATTTATTGTCCACTATTTTATTTATGTGAAATGGTCTTCCTTGAACAGGTCCTCTGATGATGTTTTGACATCTCTATGGTTTCAAACATTGATCAATCATTTTGTATCACTAGTAAGCAAGCCATTATTTCAACTAATGAGCTCACTAAAACAAATACACCCTCTTACCGTGTTCAGGCCAAGATTGCCTCTCATATTGCTTGGCGTGACCCCATACAGCACAGCGGCTCCAGACAGAGCTCCCAAGCACTGAGCACAGATGTAGAAGAACGCACGAAACAGGGACATCTGGGAGCCAATCAGGTAGGCGAACGTGACAGCCGGGTTGATGTGGCCCCCGCTGATGTGGCCGATGGACTGGATGAGTGTAGCAGCTGCCAGACCGAAGCAGAAGGCAACTTGGAGCACGTTGTGTGGTCCGGTGGTCCAACGCAGAGCTGATCCCAGCCCGAAAAACACAAAGAACATGGTGCCATAGAACTCGGCAAACACAGCCCGCCAAAAAGACATGGACCGGAACTCCCACATGGCTGCGATAACTCAGAGGCGATGCCAAAAAATGGAGGGATATGAGAGTGAGAGGGAGAAAAACCTCCAAAAGAACCAAAAAGAGCTTCTTGGATGTGTTCCCTTTGATTTTTTGTGGATGGACACAAAAAACAAAGGTGTAGAAACTATGGAAAACCAAGCATAAATGCTTCTATAACCTACAGAGTTTGCGCCAAGAGCAGCCCTTCTTCACAAGTCTGAAATCATCTGTCCCGCTGATTTTTAACCTGTGGTTTTTGTCATAAAACCTTAAGTGTGACTCTGGCAGGTGATGTCTGCATCTATGTGAAAGTTCTAGATGATGTTTAATAAAAGAACACGGATAGACAAATGATGAGCATGTCCTGCAGACATTCAACCTCTCTGATGGCAAAGTGAGAGGCCAGAGGGGTATTTATAATGACTGTGACCCTCAGTGACACTATAATCCTTTGGCAGAATTGTGGGAGGGGGCTGCAGACAATACAACAAATCAAATAAAACAAAAATTCTTAACCCTTTTCTGTCCTGCTTTTCCTTTTACCTTATGGTTGTCACACTAAAGCTTAAAATACTGCCCGCAAATTTGCAATTATGTGATGTTAAAATGTTAAACATATCTTGGTGGGAAATGTAACTTTTAGAGTTTTTATAATCATAAAGCTGTCTTTAACTAAAAACAAAAATATCTGGTTTCAAACTATAGAAGAAAGGTCATAAAAGAGGCGAAAGGGGATATAGTGTATTAATCAGAGGTGGGACCATGATGACATTTCAAAGAAGAGCCCCTGAGGACAACTGTCCCATCCCAGCTCACGATAGAGAACAGTGTTTAGGAACTGCCTCTTCTCTAGCCCTGGCTACAACACCAGGGCCCCTAAAAGGGTCTAGTGGCCTTCACAGTGTGGATTAAGTGCTGACACAAAGAAACAATACCTCTCATACAACAGAAGGAGGCCTCACACGGATGTAATGTATAATAACTGACACCCCACATGCACAGGACAGAAAATATATGAGTCTTTTAGTAAAAACATTTTTAAAAATCTATAATAAATGAATTAAAAGAAATATGATATATATGTGTGCATGCAAATGCATTAATATAATATAATATAATATAACAGCAGGCAGATGCTTTTATCCAAAACAAAATACATTTAATTTAAAACATAGAATGCAAAGTGTTAATTATTGTTATTATTATTATTATTATTATCATCATAATTGTTATTATATTTTTATAATTATATATTTTAATATTTTATTTTTGTATATAAATACTACATATTTCTAATTATTACTAAATATTTAGATTATATTTAATCTATTATATATTGTAGTCAACATTTGAAGTGGATTGTTCTGAGTTGTTCTAAGACAAGAACACATTTTATATTTACATTTAATCATTTCGCAGACGCTTTTATCCAAAAAGACTTACAAATGAGGACAATGGAAGCAATCAAAATCAACAAAAGAGCAATGATATGAAAGTGCTATAACAAGTCTCAGTTAGCTTAACACAGTACACGTAGCAAGATTTTTAAAAATTATATAATAAATAAAAAGAAAACAGATAGAATAGAAAATGAATAGAGCAAGCTAGTGTTAGAGGCCTTTTTTGCTTTTTTAAATTGTATAATAAATAAAAAGAAAACAAATAGAATACAAAAAGATTAGAAAAGCTAATGTTATTTATTTATTTATTTTTTAAGAAAACAAGCAGCTAGTAAACGAACTGAGAACAAGTCTAAAAGGGACAAGTTTTGGTTTTAGGTTTTAGGACAACCTTGATGAAAGATTTTGATCCACTTCAAATGTTGACTAGTGTATATAAACACATATGCTCAATGCATAAATATAATATAATATAATAAATATCTGCCAAATGCTTAAATGTAGAAAAATAAAACAGAATTAGAATAGAACAGAAATAAAATAGAATATAATTGGTGTTATATAATATATACAATGCTGTCAATCAGTTGTTTGGATTTTGATAATATTAGATAGGTTAGTTATAATATTGTGTACACATTGTGCAGCTATATCACTTTGCTTGTGGTCTGTAATATTTGTGTTATCATCAACAAATTTCATCAGCATCCCACACAAATCACATAATATAAAATCCATTTTCACTGTAATTCCATGAAAGAGTGACTTTCCACAGCACACAATGAGGGCTTTGCCGTAGCATCCCCTTCCCTGGTCAGGACAGAGCCAGTTGGTTCTGTGCAGAACTGATTAGGCAGAGTTTTACATTGTGTGTGCTGGCAGGACTGCTGGCCTGAGGCCCAATAAAGCTCTGGAAAATCCATGTTTGGAGGCAGGAGGTAATAGTGGCGTGGGGGCAACACTGAGCCTCTTCTCTGGGCAATCACGGTGAGCTATAGACTAGTGAAAGGATACTGCTTTGCTTGTGTTTTTTGCTCTTTCATTTGGGATGAAACAAAATGCTGTCAGCAACAGTTTCTGTTGCCTTCTTTGATTAAAATTTTTATGGTGCGGTTGGGCCGTTGTCTCAAATGATAGGAGCTTTTATATGCAATTAGTAATTCGGCATCAGAGGTCCTTTGCAAAACAGCAGCGTGATAACTACTCTAAAGGATAAGCCATGGAAAACACACTCTATCTTTGTTTAGTCAAGAATTTTAGGTGTGAATTTCAAGCAAGTGTTAAATCTTTCTATACTAATTTTAGGCATAAAAACAATCTCAGATAATAACAAGGTTGAATTGCAAGTCTTTCAGTAATAATCTTTTCAGCGATCATTCTTCACCCTAAATAAGGTCACTTAAGGTGAAGTAGCTCCTAAATAAACTAGGTATAAAATATCTGTCATTGCCTCTCTCCAGTTTCATTTTTGGCAAGATAACCGACCAGGCCAGATGCATTTGCTTTGGAAGCAGGTGTTTCTAGTTAGGTTACGAGTCATGGTAACTCTGCAAGGCCGGCTCAGAGTAACCAACTTTGTGTACGTCCATTGTGGGCAGGATTACTCCACACCACTGCCTGCTCATGTGTCCATAAGCCGCCTTTTGTCGCACAGGAGAGATAGTTTAAAACCGCTTGCATGAGGATTTTTCTGTTACCTCTAGCACAGACTGCTGACACCAACACAACCCTCACCCATACCGCCACTGTCTTAAACAAAACGCTAGCTCAGGGAACTCAACCCCCTAAAATATACCAGGCCTCACATGTCAACTGTTGATCAAAACATACAGTCTTTCTAAATACTATTCATTCATCCTTATGACTCCACCCGCTGTATTAAGTAGCTGTATCATCGAAGCACCTGGTTTATTTTTTGCTTTTTGGAGCTCCCAAGATAATCATCCTCAGAAAAACAATAAATCTGGTTTAAAAAAGGCAGTTCTCTGAGGAACTTACTAAACTTTTTGAGGGGCCCCTTGTTCTGGACTCTAGTCTGCTTAGTGGAACCCTTACCTTTCTGCATTAGAATTGTCCAATCTGAACCCAGACCTCAAATCATCAGGATAATCTGGAGATCGGTGCTGGAATATCCGTGGTCCCCTCACACCTAAAGTGGCTGAACAAAATGAGTACATTTGGTGATGAAAAAGTACTTTTTTTCATTCTGGGATGAAAATTGAATATGTGGTGAATGTTTTCAATATGAGCACAACCTTAAAAAACTCTATGGTGTGAAATGTGATTTAGCGGTTTTGTACAGTCTAGTTAAACCATGTTAACCACAATTTAGCCATGGTTTTGCTACACTAACCATAGTGTAACTATGGTATTTGTTATAAAATTGTGGTTCTACAAATGGTAGTCAGTACGCCAAAAAACTATGGTTACTACACTTTTACACTATAAAACCATGGCTAATTTTCGTAAGGAATTGTTCTAGCATTTTGAAAAGTGATGATATTTTCGATTTGCACAAACCTTAAGTAAGCATATAAGTTATTGTGCTGAAGCTAGTACTCTTTCCAAGAGGAATTTAACTGACTTTTAGCTTTTAAACAGATGTTGTCCCGTCGAATGTCGTATCACTTCTCGAAAACAAAGTGCAAATTCATTCTTGCCAGGCATGTTTATCAGAAATGGAATTACAGCGTCATCTTGTGGCGGCAGGACTGTTGTTCTCTTTAAAAGAAAAAGGACAAAATGTTCCGGAATTTCTGCAGCCTGTTTTAGGTACGCACCGACAGATGTTGTCCTGTCATCGATTTGATAAATCTATATTTCATAATGCAAGATCAGTTTTAACACGATAAATCGCATATCTAGAATTGGGTTAATTGTACATGCTTTATGTGAAATTGTAAGTAAAAACATTATAATGTAAAATAGAAAAGCTGAAAAAGACTTTTTAATTTTAATTAAATTTTAACCAAGGGTAGAAAGGGTTAACATTCAAAAAAAGAAAAAAAACACACCTGCTTCCAATAATTTCATAAACAAATATTGTCTGAAATAACACACACTACTGCAAATGATCCTTAATGTGCAAATAAAGGACAAAGAATTCAAAGTGTTGTTTAGAGACAGTTTATTAGAAATATGTAGACAAAAACCTCACTGCTTTTAACAAACTGAAATTTATAAACCTGAATTGACAGGTCACAACATTGTTTTCATCTTTTAGTCACACCTGTATTGATATTAAGAGTGCAAACACAAATTGGTCATCTATTGATAAGTTACCCTTTGTTCTGTACAGCGGTGAGGCATATGCTTTTTTAAATCACTTCTCTTTACATATATGGAAGAAACCAGTGTACAATTGCCTGCTACACGTCTAAATGTGATACAAAACAACAAATACTAACTGCCAACCTGAAATCATTTCATAAAGCAGCGTGTACAGACAGGACTATGTACTTTGAACATGTTGGATTAACACATAAACCTATCTGAGGGGCAAAACTGCAGCTAAAACACATAAAACGGGGGTTTACCAATGAATCAGTGCAAGGGCTTTGAATGTGCCATTCTGATTTCAAACGCAGCACTAGTGAAAATCAAATGTCTTGGCATTTGCAATGAAGCAGCATGTGCCAATGCTTCCTTCACTCACACACACACAAGGAAATCGGAACCTCAACACAAACAAAAGAATAGAATTAAATAAAATTTACAGTTTGAATGAGAGGGAGAAGGCAGAATATGTCGATAAAGTCATTCATGTCCTTTTTCCATTACTACAAATTACAATGTATACGTTACATGATGCAATAACCCCACTGACATTGAGGAAAAAGCCCAAGACTGTAAAAGCCATTGAGTAAACTGACCATAAATGGTGTCCACAATACATCATTGAGAGCTCGTAATTGTCCATGCAGAACAGAAAAGTAAAGAGTGTATTGTTGAGGGGCTGACGTTGCCATCAACACAACAGTAAAAATTCATCCCTTGAGACTTTCTGCAGAAAGACCTTGAAAAACAGTTTCAAAAATGATGCAGTTTTTAAATGGCTACCAACTCAAACTTAGTCTCTCTCTTCATTTAAGTGTTAAGTGAAAATTCTTGCTTTCTTCTGCATGACGGCGTGCTCTCCCTTTACTCAAGGTCTGGCATTTCTAGGGAAAAAGAAATTAATAGTAAATAAATGAATAAATAAATGTTTTAATTACATTTTTTTTTTTTAAACAAACGGGTCAAGTTTTATTAATTTATTTTTTTAAAGAATACTGTTCATTAATACTACATAAAGTTATAACAGCTAACATATATATATTGTTCATATGTATTGATTTTCAAAATAACACAATGAACAAACAAACGTCACACAGAGGAGGAGAGATAATTTAAGAAAACGTACTTTCATCATCACTATCTGCAGATTCCTCCTGGAATGAGATAAAGAAAAAACAACATTTTAGCATAGAATTTAGTTAAATAATAGGATGCCTAATGAACTGATAAGTATAACTAAGATAACTGTATTCTTCTGGCCACAACATTATGGCTTGAATAATTCTCACATCATCTGCACCATCCACATCTGGTAGGTCATCTTCCCCACCCATATTGTTCATCATCTTCAAGAAAAATTAAAATAAAAACAAAAATGAGTATGATTTATTTTCTCTTTACACAATTCACAGAATATGTATGTTATTAATAGTAATATATATACAGACACGAACCTCTGAAAAACGGTCAAAACTGGACAATTCTTCATCCGAGTCATCCTCCCAGTCCTTCCAGTTATTGAAGTCAACACTGAGCCAATTAAGCTGCACAAAGAACATTGAGAAACATTAATTAACATGTGATCTTATTACTACATGAAGTTACATTTTAATAGTTTAAACAGACCAAACACTGACCTTTGTTTTTTCTTTTGTTAACCTTGGCCAAGACTTGCCAGGTTCTGCTTTTCTTAGACAGCAAAACACAGACCTGTCTGTGCGTTTGTGTTTAGACTCCTGCAAAAGAATAACAGAGCTCTGTGTAACACACAATAATACATGAGCCATGCAGATTGAGCTCTTACAACCTGAATTAGAACAAAACCCATCAGGTAGCATACTTACATTTGGGTCAATGGACTCAAATAGTTCTGCTTCATTATGGTGCTTCATGTTATCCGTGCCTCCAACACAACTAAAGCAAAAAATACAGCATATTACAACTGCATTAACATTTGCAATGCAGATGAAAACATTTGGAATGAGTGTCATTAGGGCATAAAATTCTTCAGTAATAAACATATTAAACATTGGTTCATGGCAGTACACTGAATAATTATATTTGTAATGACAATTTAAAAATGACTGAATTTTGCAGCAGAGTATAAACACACTTTTAACAATGATTGGAATAAAATGTACCTGAAATCAAGCTTTGTTTTGTCAAATTTAACTTGGACATCTTTGCTGTCTTCTATACAGAATTCAATGAAGACAGCCTCCCGTCTGTCATACCACTTGGCAGATGCTGGCTGCCTGCAAAACGAATGGAATTAAAACATTAGAAAACATCTGGAATTAAAATATATTTGAAAAAACCTGCAGAATTTCAATACAAGGTTAAACTAGACTTCAATATGACAGTTAAAAAATACATTTAGTTCTAATGGGGTACATGGCGAACTAAGCAACCAGCTAAGTGCATTTGTTAAAAGGCAAACTCCACACTAAAAGTGCAGCTCTAAATTAAGATGTGCGAGCTGGAGGCCTTGGCGGGGGTGGAGCAAAAATGACGTTACCGTGGCAACAAGTTTGTATTCGATTGGCAGGTTCATGCATGGCCTCTTAGCAAGCTACTTGGGGCTTCACCACTATAATAATCACAATGGCAGAACCAAGCCCTAGCAATAAGGAAGTGACTGAGTAATAATTAATATTCAATCTTGTACTGCACTTTAAATGCAAGACCACTGGCTAAGGATTGTAGGGATAGGCTAACAGTAACCACAAGCCCCAACACACTTGACTACTAATACTTGTCACACCTCGGACATACACTACCTTCAAAAGTTCAGCAAGATTTTAATGCTTTCTCTTATGCTCACCAAGGCTACATTTCATCAAAAGCACAGTAAAACAGTAATGTTGTGAAATATTATTAGTATTTAAAAACTGTTTTCTATTTTATTATTTTTTAAAATGCAATTTATTCCTGTGATGGCAAAGCTGAATTTTCAGCTTCACTACTCCAGTCTTCAGCAGCACATGATCATACAGAAATCATTCTAATATGCTGATTTGCTTCTTAAGAAACATTTCTTATTATTTGTGTTGGAAAACAAGCAGTGCTACTTGTGGAACCCGTTACGCATTTTATGCAGAATACAAAATTCAAATTATTTGAAATATCTTTTGGAACATTATGTCTTAACAGTCACTTTCGATCAATTTAATGCATCCTTGCGTAATAAAAGGATTAATTAAAAAAATTATATTTTTGATCCCAAGCTTTTGAATGGTAGTGTATGTTTCATGCAAATAAGTGTAAATTAACATAAGGAGAGATAAATGGTGGTTAATTTAATAATACCAATTAACATGTCAAGCTGTTGCAATACATATGTTGTGTTTAGATTTGCTGTATTACTGGCCATATTTGAAATTCAAATCATCAATTCAAGTTACATCAGCAAATTTAAGTTGGATTAAGAGGGTCTCTATGCCTAGCCAAGCTGAAGCTCAGGTGGTTTATCCTGAAGGCTGGGTGGTCACCCAGTATGATGAACAGTATCCCAAACACACCAACATCCCAGCCTGATTAGCCCTGGACAGCAAATGAAGACTCTTCAGCTGAACAACTGGCTACCCAACTGAGCACCAGCTTGGAAGACGAGCATAACCAGGTTTTAAGACCATCATAAACCAGCAAACCAATTTAGGCTGGATTAAGCATGTTTTTTTTTTTGTTTTGTTTTTTCAGCAGGGAACACCCTGCATGTCCTGATCTGTATAAGGCTTAATCAAGGTCGTAAATTTTGCTAGTACATTTTACGGTAATGCACATGAAAGCTTAAATACAAAGAATCATGTAATAGTAAACTGAGCAGCAGCTCTGATGTTAGGTGTGCACTATGCAGTAACTACAGGCCTAAACTATCTTGCTGCTAACCAGCTAACGTTAGCTAAGCTCTGCTGTAGAAACAATGTGCGCTATTTTCACCACCGATTAACGTTACGATTTTTTCTATTAAATTTAAAACGGTCTTCCCGAGAATGGCTAGTATTCTCCTTAATGTCCATATGTGAGAAAAGCCCTGTTTCCCTGATAGAGGTTATGAACACACTTGCTAACTAGCTAATAAGTTAGTGTATCCTTATCACTGCAGGCCAAACTCACATGTCGATATCTTCTTTCAGTTTTCACCAAAATCTGCGTTGCCACTCGCGTCCTCTCGCCTGTGGTAGTGTTTGGAAATTGTGCTGTCAGATCAAAACGAATGCATAAACACGGAAGCTAGCTGTTTATGCGCCGTTCTGTCAACCTGCACCGGATCCGCGCGTGTCTACTCACTGTGGCGCCGCGCGCTGTGACGCATCATCTCAACGTTTCTAGCGACTTCTGCTGCGCGCTCCGCGCCATGCGCGCACCCTGAGAAAATGCGTCTCCATAGTAACGCAAACCTCGCTCCGCCTCGACTATACAGGATGTCAGCTGATGCAGGAATCATACGTATTTATAATAATGTGATATGTAATAAATATTTTTCTTGTAGTATCTTTTCTTTTTGTTACTTTTCTCTTATCTAGAGTCAAAATTAAACTTTATTGTCAAGTTTCTCAACAATTACAATATAGCCAAAAAGTAGTACTGAAAATAAACAAGGCGAAGTAAATGAATAAATTAAATGATTGAAAACAAAAGGACTATCGACTTTATGGACAGGATGATTTGCATACAATATTGCCAAAGCATCAATACACAAAATGTGTCAATATATATATAAATAAATAAATAAATAAATGTGAATTAATTTAATTTTAATTTAATCTATCTATCTATCTATGTACTTTATTGTCATGATTATATTGTCAAAGCACCATCAAAATAAATAAATACAAATAACAACAATAATAATAATAATAATAAATGGCAGTAATGTTAAAGTGATAATTGCAAATTATTTAATTCTATCTATCTATCTATCTATCTATCTATCTATCTATCTATCTATCTATCTATCTATCTACCAACTTTATGGACATGATGATTTGCATACAATATTGCCAAAGCATCAATACACAAAAAGTGTCAAATAAATAAATAAATAAATAAATAAATAAATGTTAATTAATTTAATTTTGTTAATCTAATCTAATTTAATCTATCTATCTACTTTATTGTCATGATTATACAATATTGTCAAAGCATCAATACACAAAAAGTGTCATCAAAATAAATACAAATAACAACAATAACAATAATAATAATAAATGGCAGTAATGTTAATAAAGTGATAGCTGCAGCGTATTTAATTTAATCAATCAATCTATCTATCTATCTATCTATCTATCTATCTATCTATCTATCTATCTATCTATATTGGCATGATGATTTGCATCAGCATCAATACACAAAAAGTGCCATCAAAATAAATAAATTCAAATAATTAAATAATAATAATAATAATAATAATAATAATAATAATAATAGACAGCAAAGTTAAAAAAGTGACAATTGCAAATTCTTATCAATTTAAAATATCTATCTCTCCCGTTAATATATACAGACGGGGTTAATAAGAAAAAACACAAAAGTCAGACCATAACATTACAAGACGATTGAGAATGTGGTTTTAAAAGAGCGCCACACAGCGGTCACATCCCTAATCTCTAATCCGGCTCAACCAACAAACTAGAATGACGAACTTCCTGCCTACATTATCTTGCATTCAGGGGATTTTTCACTGTAATTACTAAAGCGATCTACGTGATAACGAAATATGACATAGAGACGCCGAGTTAGTGTCGCGAAGGAGCTCAAGGCGAAACAGTTTTGTCGTGACAGTCAACGATGTTCTTTGTATGCTCGTTGTCTTCCTGTGGCCAAGGACGGGGAATTGAAAAACCACAAAGAGACTGAGCTGGTGTGTTGATCGAGCGAAGTGTCATCCGAACTTGAATAGGATATCCCAAGCATTAATTCGCCAGGATTGTCGTAGTTTTAAGGCACGTTCAATGCAGCGGTCGTCTGTTGACTTCTTCGTCGAGTGGAAGCAGGCATTCGCCAGTTGCAGTAGGTTCCCTTTACATTCATCTCTTCCAGCAAAGTCACTACAGAAGGTGAAATTCATTTATTACACCAACACAATAGGCTTCATCCTAATATGTTTTTACATTATTGTTATTCTTATTTAGCAAATGCTTAGGTTAAGGCAACTGCCATCCTTTTCTTCATCTGTCAGGTTGCTGGAGAATCCGCAAAATAAACAATGTCTTGATCTAACTTGTATATTTATTTTCTCTAAAACAGGGAAATAGGCCTGTTACTGCAATTAACGAGAATTTATGGGATCACAAGGTAATTTAGTTTCAATAATGTAATCACTGCAAGCATCAAGTGATATTCATGAACAGGTAGAGCAACACAGAACGGTCCTTTGTTTATACAGTGAACACATTTCAGAGCAGCTGATGTGATTCTGTACAGCTGCCTGCTGGTGTTGAACGAGCAATACTCAGCACAGCCTATTCATGCAAGAAACTTCATTGTCTAGAATATTCCACCCTTCTGCTGCACAGCCACAAATCGATTGGATTGTGAAAGGGTAAATGATATTATGATGATTAAACCTAATAATATAACCCTTTTTATAAGAGATTAAGCGCAAGGAGCTCGTAAGATCTGGCTGAGAAGAATTTGCATGCCACCCTGCAGCTCTTGTCAGGTGTGAAGTATTGTGACTTTATGCAGGGTTGACTCATTACATGTGTATTATTCATCATATGTTTCTCCTGACAAGAAAAGGGTGAACTGATAACAAGCGCAAGCTAATATTTAACCTTAAAAATTGTAATAAGGTAAAAGGTTGACCATTTCTGTAATTGGTTAGTTAATGTGACACCAATCAGTCACAGCAGTGTCCTGTAGTGACAAGCTATATTTCATCTAAAACTAGTTTATTCAGCATTTTAATTTTTTTGTATAATTACTACCCTGTTCTTAGGACCTCATATTAAATGAGAAACTACATAAAATGATTTAAAAATTAATAAATAGAAACAATATAAATGTAGATAGATAAATATGACGAATATTTGATTTAAAAAAAAAAAGTCATTTTTTAACTATTTATAATTATACACTACCAGTCAAAAGTTTAAAATTAAGTAAAATAACTGTTTTCTTTTCGAGTATATTTTAAAATGTAATTTACTCCTGTGATTTCATAACTGAATTTTTAGCATCAGAAATCATTCTAATATTATAAAAACAGCAATAAATACATTTATTATTATAGTAATAAAAACATTTAATATTGTTTTGTTGAAAACAGCTGAGATTTTTGCAGGTTTCTTTATCTGAAAAATCTTTTGTAACGTTATAAATGTCTTTATCATCACTTTTGATAAATTTTGGATCAAATAAATGCGATCTTGGTGAGCAGAAGAGAATTCTTTAAAAAACATAAAAATCTTACTGTTCAAATACTTTTGACTGGTAGTGTATATGATTATTATTATATATTTAGCTATATATATATAATTCTTACAGTTTTCTTTGTATAATTATTATGATGTTCTTAAGACTACATAAAACTATTTAAAAAGATTAAAAAAAAAAAAAGCTAAATGGTTATTTAAAATGGTAAAAATCTGAGGAAATAGTCAGTCACCTAAAATATACACTTTTCTTAAAAAAAAAAGATAGATAGATTTAGATCATATATATAATACATTTTTTAATAAAAAATATTTTATTTACTTTTTACACTCTCTGTATGTTTTTAACTGAAAATACTGAAAAAAATTCAAGTAACTAATAATTTTTTTTTTGTCTGGTACTGTGTCAAATGTAGCATATTTACCACAAGAAAATAAGGAAAATACTAAATAATTGCACCATTTTTAATGTTCATGGTGGCCTCATATTGACTGTTGCAAACTGATCTCTTTTTCCTCACAGTTTCATCTGACGAGATGAGCGTGCGAGCGGGGCAGGGCAGTGACGAGGTGCTGGTGTCGCAGGCGGTGTGGGATTACCTTGCAGCTGCAGGACGACCCTGGTTGGTCGACTTCGAGGACAAGCAGGGACTGAGTGCGGACATCATCCGGCGCGGGGAGCGTGGCGGCTGCTGTGCCGTGCGGCTCTCCCCGGTGGCCAGAACTGGAATGATGGAGGGGCCGGTTTCTCCTGTTACACGGAAAGCTTTCATAGACTTATGCCGCTGTGCCCGGAAAGAAATGGCCAAACAAGAAGCAGCTCCTAAAAGGAAACGTTCCCTGTTACCATGCATGACGGCAATGGAACCCGACGGGGAAGGGAGCTTGTTGCCTCCGCCTCCCCCTCAACCACGGCGCTCGCAGAGGCAACAGCAGAAATACAGGAAAAATGCAGACATGGACACCTGTGTGGTTTTACCCATGCAACATGAGGCCGCAGCAAGGACCGGCACCGAATTAGCCATCGCTCATGAAGAAGAGAACACCGTTTGTTCTATCTGCATGGGCGAAATGGTGGAAAAGACAACACTGGACAAGTGTGGCCACTCGTTCTGTCAGTCCTGCTTAGAACAGGCGTTTCAAGTCAAAAAAGCGTGTCCTGTGTGCAGGCTGGTGTATGGGCAGCTTATCGGTAACCAACCAGCTAACGGGACCATGATGGTTGAAAGAGACCCAGATCTGGAGCTGCCTGGCCATGAAGGTTATGGCTGCATATGCATTATTTACAGTTTCCCTCCCGGTTTGCAAGCGGTAAGTATTGCCTAAAGTCAGAAAACAGCAGCGTGTTTTGCATTCACATAACCACAGACCAGTTTTCATTATATAGCACATAAAAATTCCACACGGAAACTATAATCACACACTGTTATGTTTTAAAATTCTTTCAGCAAGAGCATCCAAACCCTGGGGTGAGGTATCCAGGCACAGACCGGGTGGCATACCTGCCAGACAACCCTGAGGGAAACCGTGTTCTCCGCATGCTGCGGCGGGCCTTTGAGCAGCGCCTCATCTTCACCATAGGCACCTCCATGACCACCGGCATGCATAATGTTATTACCTGGAATGATATCCACCACAAGACCTCCATATGGGGCGGACCACGATGGTATGCAGTTTAATAGTTACTTGCTAAATAATATCTGGGGAATCAGTGATACCACAGGCATCTCTTCCCTGGAATTGCTTTTAGACTTGAACATAAAACTTTAAAATTTAAAGCTGTTGGTTTGGGTGAGAGTCAAAATTTGGAGTTATCCCACTACATTTTTCAAATTACATTTATGCATTTATTCATTTAATTGATCAAAAATGTTAAGTTCTTTCATGAAACTCTAGATGGCACAGGCTGATGGGTTCTTAACGTAACTGATGATATTCACAGCGTTAAATGACTTGGTTCATGTTGCATACGCAGCCAAAGAGCTTGCTGCTTTACATTTAAATGGTTGGTTAGCATCTACTTGAGCATTTTGCAGCGTGCCTTCAGAGTTCCTCTGAAACCCTCCACCTGTATAGATCTGCTACAGGTTATTTTATATACTATTTGTGCAGCAGTGGTGTGTCTTAAATACTCACAGCACCGTATCTCCGTATGTATTGGCAGTAGCAAGTTCCTGTACTTGCTTGCAGCAGGAGCAGCAGCAGTGTAGCAGATCTGTTCCGCCAAGACCAAATACATTATGGGTCAGATTTACTAAACTGGGCAAAGTAGCGTTAGAGCGCAATTCCTTAAAGGTCCCATGTTGTACACCTTTCTAGAGTTTTATTTTAGGTTTTGATGTCCTTAAGAATATATATTTGCGGTATAAATACCAAAAACCATCTCAATATATTTTTACAGCTCCTCTGTAAGGAGCTCTGCTAAGAACAGGTTGATTTTGGCCTGTCTAATTAATATTCATGAGCCTCTCTTCTGATTGGCCTGTTGTTTTCTGAGTGACGCACGGCCAGGCCAACCACAGGTAACTAGTTAGTGCTGACGTCACAATTACGTCACCACGCTAAGCTGGAAGCAAAACAAAGGGAAAACTGGAGGCGGCCAATTCAAACCAGCGCAGATTCGGCTACATAAGGAGCTTAAAATATCATCTTGTTGTGATGTTGGGTGCCAGAATTGATGTAATACAGCCTCAAATTAGAAATTTGATCGCATACCTGCTGCCACTGCCAGACAAAAAACCGACGACAGCTGTGGTTAAACGAGATAAAGCGAGCGGACTGGACAGAAACGACCGTCGAAAATGCTTGCGTTTGCAGGCCACACTTCTTATCAGAAAAGGTTCAATAAAGTGTGGTCTTTTGTCGTTATGGGTGCGTCTAAAGATTTCTTGCATCTCACGACTATTGTGAATGAAATAATGTCTGTGTGCATGTGTGTAAAACAACAAACTGACGATTTCTAATCATTTGTAATTGTATATACATTGTCGTGATTAATTGTGGCTGGAGGATGGATGGGACGGTGGGCGGTGTTCGGGGTGGTGAATGAAGGTGGTGACCGAGTACATTGGAGGTCACATTTTTACGGAAGTCACAATGCCTTGTGAAAAAGCACAGCTACTTTATGCAGGCTGTGTGCATTTTACTGTGGACTGACTGTTTTGAAACTTATATGGTAGTTACATAGCCCCTAGCCCTCAGTTATCATGAAAAAAGCCAGGAAATTTCGGTTTTGACAATATGGGACCTTTAAAAGCGCCGATGGGAGGGGAAAATTCTGCAGGTGTTTTAATAACAGTGCACACATTAAAGAACACAGACACAGCCAGATCATTTCCATAATGACCAGCACAATCTACCAAGAGCAGCGCAAATGACCACCTGCTTTAAGACATGCTTTTTTGGGTGCGTTAAATAATGGAGCAAATACCAATAATTTGATGAGTGTAAACATTAGAAAATCGCGTTGCGTGATTAATTTTAATACTCTCCTCCCATAAATTTTGTGTCTGAAAGGGAAACTCCTACAAATGTATATTCAATTAAGGTCAGGCGCAAAAACAACTGTGGTAATTCTTCACTGCGCGTCTTTAGTAAATCCTGACAGTACTATTTTAACACCAAAAGACGGTTTGCGCTCGCACAAGCTGTTAGTAATTCTGGCCCTAACATTGTCATATCCATTACCATGTTAAAATCTTCTGAGAGTTGTCATGATAGAAATACAGGAAAAACAGTAATATTGTGAAATAGTTACAATTTGAGATAAGTTTTGTAATTGAATGTATTTTAAAATTTCATTTATTGCTATGATGGCAAAGCTGAATTTTCAGCAGCCAGTCTTCAGTGTCACATGGTGCTTCAGAAAGCATTGTAATATGATGATTTACTGCTCTAGAAACATTTCTTCTTATCAGCGTTGAAAACGGTTGTGCTGCTTAATATTTTTATGGAAACAGTTGTTATTGATGGAATAGAAAGTTCAAAAGAACAGCATTTATTTGAAATAGAAATCTTTAGTACAGCCACTTTTGATTAATTTAATGCATCCTTGCTAAAAAAAAAAAAAAAGTTTTTTTTTTACTGACTTTAAACTTTTCGTAGTGTATACTCATACATTACATACCTTTTAATATGAAAAGGCCAAAGAAACATTTAGTTGAACTTTAACTTTCGCTTTAACTTAATATTGCTTTTTTTCAGCTTTGGTTATCCAGATCCTACATACCTTGTGCGGGTGACGGAGGAACTGCGAGAGAAAGGAGTAACAGCTGATTGATTTGAGTCGAGCACTTGAGAAGTTTCAAAAGGATGGCAAACGTGTGCGCTTGACCACAGTCTCTTCACAAACACACTGTGTGGAGTCAAGCCACAGTCATCTGCTACAGCATTGATTTGGTCAGGACGCTGTTTCACAATGTTTCATTTCAGTCTTTATGTTTAGCTTTGTTCCTTAGTTTACTTGAGTGAAGGCAATGTGTTTCACATACACTATTTTCTTTGGTACAAACCTGGGGTGCACTTTACTGAGACAGATTGTTTAATATAATCAGCTGAGTTTAAGATACCCTCTGGACTGCTAAAATGTGAATGTCATGAAGGTGTACACGATTCCTCATCTACGGTACAAACCTCCTCTTCCCTGTTTCAGGTTAGAATCACTAGGCTGCTGGCCTCCCTCTTCTAACTCCGTTTCTTCCATACAAACTATCCTTTAGAACAGCTGATGGTAACATCTGGATGGAGACAAATGAGGGACAAATGGCATAGCACAGTTAAATGGGTACAGCTGGGACAATCCCAATACAACCTTTTTTTTCTAGTAATCAGCACTAAGAGGCACTTTGCAATGGAGGTAATCTTTTTATTATGAGAATTTAAAGTGGATTCTGTCTGATCTTCCAGAGTGCAGGATCTAGAGAGGTTATTTGTGGGCCTTTCTAATTATAAGGTCCTAGTAAAAGAGATGCAAGTCGATTCAGTTTGTCCTAGCTTTTATCACTTATAACGTTCGTTTTTGTTGCTCATTTCAGTATGATGTGCATAAAAAGTAATAGTTTTTGCTTTATGTTTGTTGGGTTCCTTTTTCCCTAGTTTGTATTTTTAGGCTGTTTGCGTATTTTTGAGTTAAAACTTCTGTCACATATATATAAAATGATGTCAAAACAAAAGGGCGTTTAAACCACTTAAACCAAACTAAAACGTCATAGCTCTAAACTTTGCTGTAACCATTGTGTTTATTTATGCCTCAGACTCGGAGCAAAGCCTGGCACTCAGTTGATTTTGAAGAATCAGCAGATTTGTCCATACAAAATTTGCTGAAGTACAAAATAATTCAGTAACACAGCAAATGACTCACAAAAATACATCCAGGTCACATTTAACCCCAAAATCAAAAAGAAACAAATGAGAAATTATATTTTGTATTAAGATTGTATTCAGATTTTTTTTTCAGTGTAACATTATTTTCTGGTAATATTTTCATGATTCAATTGGGATAAATTTTGAGATAAAATTAATTACTATAACACATTACAGTAAAACAGTAATGCACTTATTTTTTTATTTTTAGCATAAATTAAAGACTTAATTTAAATAATTGTATTTCATTTTAAATAGCTAAAAATAACATTTTGAAATACATTTATAATAAATGACACCATGCAAAACCCACAAAATGACTCTCTTTGAGCCAAACGAATTTACTTTTTTTTTTTTTTTTTTTTTGATTTCGCTGTGAGATATGACCTAGGTTTTGTGAGATTCATCCAGATATTTTAAATATATGCTAGGCTGCTGTCGTCCATGAAGCAGATTTATCAAATTTGTTTTGTATTTCTCTCACTGAAATGTTATTGTGCCTTCTGCTAAAGGTCACAGCCTGTTATAACTAACGGTACTCATTACCTGTTGGTATTGGTTCAACTGTGTTTGATCAATATGAAGCATTAACCTTATAGCAGTCTTTCAGCTTTTCGCAAAATGCATCATAATTTAGAAAGCGTTGATCAGGTCTCAAATTGTTTTGCGCAAACCAAAACATTTACTTTGTGTTATGTTTTTTTGTTGTGTGTTGTTAGAGGTTGCTTATGTTTTACAGTATCACTTAACAGAAAACAGTATCAGATTTGAGTTTTGTTTTGCTACCATATTCTCTTACTCTCACCTTTATGTTATGAAGGACCAATTCAATCAGGATTTGTAGGACTTAAGTGTTACTGTCATGCAAAATTCTATGCACTTCAAAATTAGATTTATAAAATAGACCTCTTCAGATGACTGATTGTTCAAATTAAATAATTTGCCTTTATAGTTGTGTTGATTTGTATTACATATTGAATTGTATGCTACAATTAAAATGTGCTTTACATTTTCATACTTGAATAAAGGGATTCTGTTCTGTTACGCTGTGTTGGTTATTATCAAGTTCAACTTCTCAAGGTAGTCTGCTTATCTCTGTAAATGGCTATATGACAGTGTTCTGTAAATATGAACTAGCTACGACCTGCCAGGAATTGCAGCTGTCATGCTTGTCAGACAAAATGCATTTTTTCTCAGAATGAGCTATACTGTAAACTTATGATTTGAGCATGTTTTACAACAAACTCCCTAAGAAAACCTTGATATTAGTAATATTTGCTAACTAAAGGGATCTCTAGTAATAATACAAATTTGAATTGTATTACATTGAAATTTATTCAGTACAATTTATTTTGCAAGGGTTTGATATCTTTGTATATTCTCTTTTATATTTTTGCTGCTTCATTAAATTTGTCTGTAAAGCCCTAATGATAGGTTCCTATCGTTACAACATGCCCCACTATTGTTGTTGCATATTATTACAAAGTATGCAATTTACTGTATTTTTTTTTCTGAGTAATAATGGTGGAATTGGTTCAATTTATTAAGTATGTTTATGGACAGATTTTTTTAATGTAAATTTATGAACAGAAATCTGGACCTAAAAACAGTTCGGTGCGCTGCTCTGAGATGCTCAACAGAGGGCGCTACTTCACCACTTTTATAAACTCGACTAAAGCGTAAACGCGTTGTGTATTTTACCATGAATTCTCATTCTGAAAATTAATATCTTAACATTATTATGTTAACATATTAATCTAAACCCTGGAAAAGGTATTCAAATATTCAACACAAACAGCAATTCTTCCTTCCTACCAGCCAGATTTCAAACAAAGGCCCATTTCCATCGTGGCATCAGGAACCACATGGCATCTCTGCTTCCATCATCTGGAATGACACTCAGAACAGTACATAGTATGTAGTAAACGTACTATACCACACTATAATAATTTATATTAATCTCTGCAGCCATTGATTCATTGCACAGAAAATCTGGAGGGTCAAAACTTTGGTAAATATGTTTTTAGCGCATATTGTCTTTCACCTTGCATTGTTTTGCTCATGGTTTCTGAGAAAGAGGAGATGCTACGCAACCTGACCATGTCGGAATTTCTCTAATTTAGTCAGCTTTTACAAAACGACAGAAGACTTTGTGCAAGTAAACAGTAGAGATTGATTGGGCACAGTTTTTGATGTCAAAAGACTTTAAAAAAAAGATACAAGTACTTTTCATTCCATAATAAGCCATTTTATTTATCATATCAGTCTTAAGGCTAACACATTAAATCATCTTCCCAATATTTTTAATACTTGAGGGGGATTTTGGCAGAAATGCAGTGACGGGTGGTGCATGATAAAAGCACCTTGCTGTAAATTGGAAAACCCTGTTGTAATGTGACTCAGGGCATTTCCTCTGATTATGCCATGGCAGTGAGCCCTTGAGCAATGCACTGAATCCCCATCTGCTCTACAGTCTACAATAGTACAATAGTGCCCTGACCCCTCTCTGTATCTGCGTGTTAGATAAGAGTATGGAAATAACACTTGGCACGGGTAACCACCAAGTACTCTTGTCTCTGCGAAGGGTTAGGTGATCTGCTGCATATTTTTAAAAGTTTAACTGTTGAAATGTCAGGATAATATTATAGTGGGGTATGTTTAGATGATTTAGATTATATATTTGGTTATTTATTTGTCCCAGCATAATTTTTTACATTTTCAATAAAAATTATATACTTATATAAATACATTAATTAATTTGAATTTGTATTTATCCATTTATTTAAATTAATTTATTTACTTAAAAATAATAAAAAGACAGTTTCTCTGGTGCACAGAGAATGAAATACACACTGTTAAATTTACAAGAAAATACTATTTCACATTTATACAGTTTTATCATTTTCCATTACCATATGTGACACAAGTCAATCGATTCTATAAGATAATTCCCTCTTGCCTTATAATGTTAACCATCTTTTGCTTTTATTTTAATGTCAGCAATGGCTTTAAAGAAATGGTGTCATACTCTTCCAGGCCTTTAATAATCTTGGGATAGTTCATAAGCTCCAACAGTAATACTCAGACTGAACAAGAGCTTTGCATTCCCATGAATGTCATTAGTGGGAGAGATCTGGAGTGGCTCAGGTGTGTGATGCCCATGTGCAGGTTGGACCATGAGGCTTTGCAGTGGTATGAGCGCCATGCCGAAGCTTTTTTGGACATCTGCTGCTCTTCCATATCACGGACCGGCCCATCTGGCTCAGCCAGGCTTTCCTCTCCACAAAAAATTGTTGCTCCTCATGCCAGGAGCACTCTTTGTCTGCCTTACTCTCTCTATTCTCCCCTCCTTCTATGTCCCTCTATGTCAGGATCGACAGCACTGAATGTTTGTTGTACTGCTTGTTTGCCTGAATAACACGTGTATGGATAATGATTATATGTTCAGTATGTTTAAAGATTTCTCATCGGCATCAAGATACCAAGATAAGTAAGACAGGTTGCATACACATCTAGCTCATATTTTCTTTTTGGGTGAGCTGATAATCTGAGATTTTTATGCATGCATTTTATAGTTTTCCAAACAAATATAATTAAAAATATAAATAAACAAATATTTAAAAAAATAAAGAGAAAATGTAGCCTACTGCTAATTTTCTGCCAGGACACTATCCATTAATTTTATAGACATTTTAACTCTAAAGGACAATGCAGTGCAGTGCAAAATTCAAAATACAGATTAAACACTGTTAAAAAAAATCAATATGGAAAATTACTTCATATTAATACAGTACATTGTGCTCTATTTTTTTTAGAGTGTGTAATTAAAAAAAAAACAGATTATACTTGATATTTTGAAATTGTGTGTGAAATGGTGCATAAAACAAGCCAGATTGTGTGTTCTGTGATTTGGTTTGTCGCATTTATTTCCCTGGGCAATCTAACTCATGTCATTATCCATCTGCCTGCATGAAAGATTGGGGGTTGCGAAGGGCAGGGAAACATTGAAATAAAGCCAAAATGCAAATATGGTGAAATATGCAAGTATGAGCATCCCTATTGTATTTTGAAAATATAATAATAATAATCAACAGTGTTTGAAACTTTCAGAGTCTTAACAATCTGGTAGATAAATTCTGTGCTTTTATGAGTCTCAGGCATTGACATTTGTATACGCATTTTACTGTCCTGTTCACAGAGCTACCTTGTGCCCCCTCCCTGTGCTCTTTAACCGGCCCTGGCATGCTGCTTCTCTCTCTCTGATTGTCTCTTTCTTTGTCTCTCTCTCTATCTGTCGCTCTCTAATCCCAGCACACCTCTCTGTAGCACAGGCGTCAATCCGATACACTGTCTTTTATCTAACAATGGGGCTAAGGCTGAGTGAGTGAGATGTAGATCCGTTCGGTTCTCACGTGTGCATTCTTCCACCGATGAAGAGGAACATCGTACTAAAATACTCTGGCAGGCAGTGTTTGTGTTTCTTGCGCTATTGAATGGCAGCTGCAACAACGCTACTGAATCTACAGCGAGAAACAGCTCGACCAGCGTAAAGTTACTTTTATGAGTCGGTTCTTTTTTGTAAATCAAAAACTTACTGCGTAGCCGGTGCAGTCCAACCAATACCCAAACGAATAACTCTAATGAATCTTTTTTAGTTAGCCAATTCAAAACTATAGAGTTCAACTAGGGTAGGCTACTCTAACTGAGTCGCGAACAAATGACTCATATATGAGCCGTTTTAGTGTATCAATGCTGTATGAGTCTGTTCTTTTTAGTTAATCAAAACCATTCAGCGCTATTAGCGTGATCCTACCGATTCCCGAGTTATTCCCGAGCCGATTCTTTTGAGTGAATCAAAAACATATTTAGAACAGGGTTTCTGAAGTTAATTTAATACTTTTTAAAAACCTTTTTAAGACTAAGTAATAAACACAATGTTGTATTAACTTTAAAATAATAATAATAAAAAACTCATAATTTTGAAAATACAGCTTCCAACCAATCTCCATTAGTTTTTAAATAATTTTACAAAATAATATAAAATAATGAGGACTTTAATACTTTAACTTCTGCTCCCAACCAATGGAATATGTAAATTATTTGGCCATACTGATTACTGCAAAAGTGTTCTTCTTGAGTATTTTTGTCTTGTTTTCTGCCAAAATAAACTTAATTTAAAAAAAACACGTTTTCATACACTATTGAAAGATATTTGTTCTTGTTTTAAACATAACCTTATTTAATTTTGTTCAGTTGATCAGAAAATAAGACTTATCTCCCTTCTGCATCTCAAATAAATTTATCTTGATTTAATGAATGAAGAAGACATACATTTTTAGCAATTAATTTAAGAGTCTGTGCTATTATTTAATACTTTTTAGCATGTCTTCTAGTTTAGATGGTGGCATTTGTATAGGTTGATTCAATTGTGTCATGAAACAAATGTTTAAGTGTCAAAGAATGTAATGCATAAGTAAATGCACCTTCTGATTTAGAGCCTTGTATGGATTCTGAAGAGAAGGGCCTTAGATTCCTGAAAGATTCAAAGACGGACTTCACCATTAGGGCACGAGAGCAGCTTTGGCAAGGACTGTACTTTGGCTGGATTTCCAGAAGACAGATTGGAAGCCTCTTGTTTAAAATGTTAATAATTAGCAAAAGCAAGTTTTACCACTTGTGAGAGTTAAAACGGGATCTTCATTCCTCTGTGAGCATGATAAATTAAAATGATTATCTGTAATTAGCCTCAAACCTATTCTTAGAGCTATAGAAAACTATATAATGTCCACAGAGTGGATGTCACTAGAGGGAAGATTGTACACAGAGGAAGTATTTGCTTGCAGGATCATGGAGCTGTGATGTTACTGAGAAAAGAAATACTGAATTACAGCATTTATGAGCATTTGCGAGGATTTTAATACTATAAATTGTTTATTACCTTCAGTAAAGCCGATTAGATTCAGTTTTATGGGGATATAGAATAGGGATGACATTTTTGGGGGCTCTAATGTGTTTCACTTCATCAATTTGGCCTAGCATATCATTTTCAGTGCGGGCATCAAGACAACAAACATTGTTGTCCATAATTTATTTACTGCAGAGGCATGGCTGCACATCGCTGCAAATGTCATATGTGTAAATCCATGCAAATATCATAAAAAGCATCTATAATATTCCACTCACTCAAATGTTTCTGTCCATATCTTTTGTGTCAGAGCCACCGAGATAGTCTTGAGTTATAACATCTTCAAGCATGGTATGATTGCTGGTGGCAGATTTGATGGCTCCTGCATCTTTGAAGCAACTGAGCATTGGACGTATAACAGTTTTTGGGTACACTTCATTTTAAGGTGTCCTTGTTACATGTTACATATACTTGCAATTGTAAGAACAATTACTTATGCATAATTACATGCAAGTAACCCTATAAGCCAAACCCTAATCCTAACCCTAACCATATAGTAAGTAGTTAATTAATATTACTCAGTACTTAAATTACACTGTAGGATACCTTAAAATAAAGTCTACCCATTTTTTTTCTAAAGGGTTGAAATGATTATGACAAAAATAACTGAAACATGAAACAATGTCAGCTGCACATCCAAAACAAGTTGTTGTTTATGTGTCAGTACATCAACATGCAAAAAATGCTTTTCTTACTTAATTTTTTTTGTCTTGTTTCCAGCCAAAATATCTAAAATTTCTTAAATCAAGAAGGATTTTCTAGACAAGTAAAAATTATTGTCTTGTTTTCAGAAAAAAACAAACCAAATTAAGCGAGTATTTGCTTAAAACAAGACAATAATTTTTACTTGTCTAGAAAATCCTTCTTGATTTAAGAATTTTTAGATATTTTGGCTGGACACAAGACAAAAAATCTAAGTAAGAAAAGCATTTTTTGCAGTGAAGACAGTGCCTAAACTTCTTGATTTACAGATGCATATACAACAAAGATTTCCCCACAGATTTACATTGTTCAGCAGGTTCAGTGGATCCTCTGCAGTGAATAGGTGCCATCAGAATGAGAGTCAAAAAAGCTAATAAACAAATTCATCATGTGACGTTTTTAACTTCAAACTTTTGCATCTGGCAAAAATATGAGTCCTCTATATTATATTGCTTTCTCCAGTGATAACGTCAACTCATCTGAATCAAGAGAGAAATATGCACAGATAAAATACCATTTACAAGCAAAAACAGTTCTAAACAAATACGTCTGTGGATGTGAGATGACAACAGGGGATGGACTTTTTCACTGGAGGAAGCATTATTATGGATTACGGTCATGTATTTGGTTCAGAAGCAATGATTTGAAGTTAAAATGCCTTGATGATGGATTTGTTTCTTATGCAGCTTTTCACTTCACAAATCTTAATTGATAGCCTGGATTTATGTGGATTACATGGGGAATTGTGATGTTTTTATCAGCTGTTTTGACTCTCATTCTTACGGCACCCATTGACTACCATTTGGAGGATCCATTTGTGAGCAAGTGATGTAATGCTAAATTTCTCCAAATCTGTTCTGATGAAGAAACAAAGTAAAGTCATCTGCGTCTTGGATGGCCTGATGATGAGCAAACATTCTGCAGATTTTCATTTTTGGGGGAACTATTCCTGTGCAGCAGATTTTTTTTTTTTCTATTAATTGCTCAGCCATTAATTGAGAATGGTGCAGTAGTACATATTTTGGATTCATATGAGCAAAATATGAGAATTTCTCCTCACTTCATGCTGCCTGTTTTTGGCATTGGCCTCTTTTATCTCCTGCAGGCATTCTTTTTTTGGTGGTCTGGTGTTTGTTTGAATGGGGCTGTCTTATTTATGACTCCAATTACATGGCCAACATTAGCAGGGCCTTTAGCCTAATGAGTTGTGCAGACGATTGGAGAGATGGCCCATGGAGCAGCTTTGATGGAACTGTAAACAAGTTTGCTGTATCACTAGAAGCAGTTACCATGATGTACTGTTGGTTTTAGGCAACACCAGTTACCTGAAAAGGCGCATTATCTCACATTTGCTCACATAGGAAATATGTTTTGCTGTGTGTGTGCTCTGTCAGTTGAATCTATAGTGGGTTTCAGACTATAGTTTAAAGAGAAATAGGTCAGGCTGAAAGACTTACAGCCACAGACAATGTAAAAATGCCATGACCTATGCAGCCAGGACATATAAATGTCATCTAGCTTTGTTTAGGTAAACTAGATGTTCTGGGTTGAACGTATAGTTTAGCCTCATGATCAGATTGAATCCAGTGTGTTTATGGCATTTCTTCTCTGATATTCTTCGTATGGTCTCTTTGTTATTGTGAGCCATTCAGCGTATGAAAAATGTATGAGAGGAGCTCTTCACATCAGTGTTAATATTCACACTGTGCATGGATGCACAATCCGAGTGACTGTCTGTATCTTGTTGGATAAAGACATTGGAACAAGGGGAAACGTTCTCCCTGTGTACGTCTTCATGTTCCCATGACAACAGGCTTACCGCTGTGAAAACGCATGAAGACAAGGATTATATCTGTTCGTAGGGAAAAACAAATCTACAAAGTAAGACATCTCTTGATTATTTGGTCTGTATCAATGCGTCGTTGAGAAAGATGGAGTGTTCATAAAAATACAGAGGATGTTCACACAGACACAAAGCCAAAACAGACCTTGCTGCAGGTTGAGATGATGAATATTTTATGTACTTACATGGAAACCACACTTACTGTGGTGTACTTTGATATATAGTGGAGTCCACAATCTGGGTGAAATGCTTATATTTTATGCCACAATTTTCATTACAAATTATATTATCAGCATAAATTTTTAAGTTAAAATTTGAATTTTAAATTATAAAAATTAAAATGAATTTCAGAATATTGTTTTTCTTTAGTCATCTAGAAATTGTGCAGAATATTGGATACTGTTTTTCATTTAACATTTTTTTTTTCAAATTTTGGTTCAAAATACTTGTGATGTGTAAAGTATAATGATGATTAAAATTGGATTTAAAAAGTATTAAAATTGTCTAAAAACACATAGTATTTTTTTGTAAGTCCAAACCAAAGTGAAACTGTGAAGTGAAAAGCCTCATGAAAGCTACATCAACTCCCAAATACCAAGAACATGACTTGTTTTTGGATCCCGTCAGCAGCACGGAACATAAAGTCACTCTGTGTTTCTTACATAACCTCCTTTAAGCTCACTTTGTGCTTCACTTCCTATGTAGTCCTTGTGAGTACATGGAGAAACATCCTCCAAGTACTTGTTCAGGGAGTGTGATTCCTAATCGCAGCCCTGTCATTGGGCTTTAACATCAATTCTCACTCAGTCCAGTTCCTCGATCCTCAGCTTTTCCATAAGAGCTGTGTCTTTGAGAGCCAACCTCAGGCCAACAATAACAGGAGCTATTTTTGTCCTTTGAACTGGATGGGTCAGGCAATCAGCTGACAAGGTGGAAGTGAAGGTCTGACACAACACAATACTTTCACACAGTGTGTAATGCTTTCCGAGTTGGACTCCTTTTTACTTAATGGCACAGAGGTAATTTAGGGACCTTGAGGTGATAAAATCACATGGTTCTTCACACCACACATCCTGTTCTGAGCTGTAGCCACATTGGGTAAAAACAATTATTACGCAGCTCTGTGGAATATCAATCATGATATTCAGTGGTCAGTTCTTTCCTAATTTTCACTGTTGTCACTTAACTGGAAACTAGAACTGGAGCTACTTTCACACCACAGACTTGCTCTGTCATTTCATGCAGATGCAATTCGCACCACTTTGAACCTCAGAGGACTTTGGTATTAATATTGTTGCAGTTTTCTACTTGTTGCTAGAATGATTGTTTTGTACATTTTAAGGGGCCATTCACACAAAACACGTTTTTGTACTCCGCTGCACTGCTTTTCCATTGTATTTCTATGCAAATGTACTAGATGGATGCGTTTAGGGCAGTTTACACACAACACATTTCAGCACATTTCAGCTTTTAAAAATGTAAGACGCAGAGCAATGGAATAGAAAAAAAATGCAAGGTCTTGAGGTTTCTTAGTAGAAGACCTAAAACCTAAAAATAATTTCAACTCAATCAAATATTTCAATATTTCAAGGGCAAGTTGCCCTTGTTAGGCACCGTTCCTACAAAATTTTGTATTCCACTGCACTGCTTCTCCATTGTTTTTTTACGTAAACATAAGCTAGATGAATGTGTTTGGGGCAGGTCATGCAGAACGTGTTTCTGCGTTTAAAAAAGAAAGATGCAAAGCAGTGGAATGGGAAAAAACTCCATGTTTCAAGGTGTGTTTAAAAAAAAAAGAAAAAGATGTGTGAATGCAACAATCAAAGACATCCATCTAGTGCATTTACATGGAAAAACAATAGAAAAGGACCACAGTGGAATGTGTTCTTTGTGAACGGCCCCTCTGACCATTGCACTTGCGTCTTTTGCAGTGTGTCGCGCATGACATGGTGTTTTAAATAGTTAAAATAAGTTTAACTTTTAAAAAACGCTTTACAGTGATCTTTCTGGTGCAAACTTTTGCATCGCTATGCATTTTTTAATTCCACTGCCATGCATCTCACATTTTTAAACACAAAAACGCATTTTGTGTGAACGGCCCCTTATGTGGGATAATGTACAGTCAGCCGGTCATCACTGCAAAATAAACCCAGACAGGGTGACCCCAACGCAGAGCATACATAACTTACATTTAATCCCATCATGGCACTTGAACTGAAAAAGCGTATTTGTGCATTTGGGTGAGTTGTCTGGGTTTGACAGGGATGAATCATCCTGGCCGTGTTCAGTACACAGTGGTTTACCCCCCTCCTTGTTGTTTGTCAGATTTACTTGCAGGACACGGTTGGTCATCGCTTGAGTGCTCGCCTATATTTCGTTCTTTCTCTTTCACTTGGAGGTAATGAGAACAATGTCAGTAAACCTGACTTGTGGCTTGAATACACGGCTTTGCTCCAGCTGCCACACTCAGTGCATTCAACACTGTCACATTCTGCACATCAGACCTCGCTGCCAATGCCGCAGCCTTTGTGTGCACCGTTGCCTAGTGATGGCACGAGGAAAAGCACAATGCGAGTGTGTGCATATCTTTGCATGTTTGCGTGTCTTTTCTTCAGGTTGCTCAATATCCTGTTTCGGTTTATGCAGAGCAGGCATGCGGATATTGTTATAATCGGAACCAATATTTAATTAGACAATTAAATGAGCGCCAGTATGAACCACCCAAATAAATACACACAGATGAAAAGAATCCCAGCTATATTTGCGATTACTCATCCAGACAGGAAACACGGAAACACTTGACTTGCTTGACTGAATCATGGGACAGGACATACTGTTTAATGTATTTGGATGTGTCCTAGAAACACAAGGAAGATTTTAGTGCTTCTGTTGCAAAACAACGGAAGAAAGCGAGCCTGGCAGAGCTTCAGGAACGTTGAACAATTGATCATGTCTGCATTTGCCCTATAGAGAATGAGTGGGTGGACAGGGTGCTCATGGGAGACTACGGGATCAGACTACTGTCAGCTGGTTGCAGGATGATTAAAGGAGCACACACATGGAAAAGACATTTTGCTTGGGTAAACAAAATTCTTTATAATGTTTGTTAACATTCCATGAATAAATTTGAGCCATTAAGAGAGGTTTAGGGTAATTATGAAAAGAAAATTTGGATAGAAAATGAACAAACAGAGCATAAAACCTAGAATATTTATGCAACACTAATTTGTTAACATTCTACTACTAATATCAAGCATAATATTGGTGATTTGTGTTAAATTTGAATTATAGTGGGGTCCAAATATCTGGAATTCAAAAAATATTTTAAACCTGGAAATGAACAAAGTTTTAGGATTTTAAAAACAGAATGTGTTTAAAAAAATAAGTACATAAATAAATTAAAATTAAAAAATTATGATGTAAAATAAATATATTCTGCACTATTTCTAAATCACTAATCATGGTTTTACATAAACTTTAGACATTTTTACATAACATATTCTTTTGTAATGAAAAATGTTGCATTAAATTAGAAAAATTAAAAATAATAATATTAAAAATGGCCTATAAGAGGCCTAGACCTTCTTAACCCTATACAACCATTAAAATCATGACGGTTGAAAATCAGTTGAATTGATATTTAATTCAGAGTATTAAAAACTATTTTTAATTACCAACTAATTTGAATGACCAAGAAATCATGTTACCGTGTGATTTTCCTCATTACAAAAACATTATTTTAACTTTTTATTATGTCTTTTATTTTCAGTATTCTAAAAGTTTATTTAATTTTGAAATTTGTATGATTCTTCAGTATTATAGGGTAATAGTTGCTCTGTGGGGTTTTGAATCATTTTTGTTACTGGGGTAAATGCAGGGCACATGTTATCCTTGCAGCTCTGCATGTCTGCTTCATTAGTCTGCCCAGAGCACACAGACGCTTATGGACCTTCACAAATGGAGTGCCAGATCAAATCTGTCACATTATCATTGCACGAAAAAATATATATTTGCATACACCGCTGAAATGTTTCGGCCCAATATAAAAACATCAGTCACCCTCAACCCTGAGAGGGCACAAAAGAGTGACACACCGTAGTAAGACAGAGACAGTAGTGATGGCTGCTGATGATCTTGCTGGGCCCTGCACTGCGGCAGAGACTGTGTGTGAGACAGAAAGAGGGTGGAAGTGTCTGTGGGTCTGCTGCAGAGGCAGACGGCTCATCAGTAATCAGAGAGCGATGCTCGCTTTCCCTCCTCAGGAGGTGTGTGTTCACACACATTCAGACAAAGATACCCTAACCGAAACAGTGATCTGGTTTTTAGGATTGCAGCTCACCGTTCTTTCAGAGACACTGAGAAAAGATGCATTGTGGGATGCTGAGATGTTTTTACACAAGAACCACCTGTCAGAACAAGATCATGTCAACAGGCTAGATCAGCTAAAAATGTTGCTTTTGGCCATCCTACCCTAGATATGTAGACCTTGTTGACTGTATCCAACAATTAAAATCATAAACCAAAGTCATATTTTTCACATTATCTGTTGAATCAATATTCAATTGAGTGTATTTAAAACACTTTATTTTTTCTTGCTGTTTTTATGAATACTTGAGGTGCACAAAAGAGAAATGTAAAATATATTTATAAAATAAAACATAAAATATATTTTTCATCTATAACTATTTTAAAACTATTAATTCATTTTAATGGCCAAAAAAAAAAAAATCCACCTGATTTTACCCATTACAAAAATGAACATTCCTTACATTTTTGTCATCCATGATCTGAACCATTTCTACAACAATTTAAAACTCTATTTAATTTGAATGATGATTTTATTGCTAGAAAAAATATTTTTGACAGAAATATTCTCATTTTTCAAAGCAACTTTGTGACTCACTTTCATATCTTATAGACTCAAATGTCTGCATACTAATAATGATGAACTATTAATAATAATAATAATCATCACATCATAAATGTAACTTATGAGGGAAATGTCATTGCAACAAGCAAATGATTTAAAATAAGCTAAAATGGAAACAAATCCATTTCCTACCCAGCAATTTTGTCTGGTTCTCAGACTGTGCCACGATGCCTGTGGCCCTAAACCATATCTGTTCATAGCCGAATGAGCAATTCCTTTCCCTGTGTCTGTCCAGATGTTGGCCTAATTTGCTATGACTATCAGCGTATGCAGTTACACCTCCCTCTCCATGCGTATGTGTAAGTATATGCTCCTGTTTTGTGCTAGCGGACACTAGAGCGGGCTGAGGTGAGACTGGACCCTTAGGTCCTTGTACTTTCACTGCATGTGTCTAGCATGGCATTTAACAATAACCTAGATCCTTCTAGCATGCTTTCATAAGCGCTGTTGAGTGGATCAAAAGCACCGCAGGTGTTCAAGAGGTCAGAGACCCCGTAAACTCACTGATTTGAAGCAGGAGGGCCGTGCTTTTGATAAACTCCCACGCTGACATCACTGAAGATTTTCGAAGTTGTAAATAAACATTATTGGAGTACATTTTACAATACTATTTTAGTCTTTATATTTCAACATTTTATTGTTTAATTCAATAACCCCTTCATACAGTCTTTACTGGTAAATAGAGATCACATGTGAACAGGAAATAAGATTGTTCTGATGTAAGAAATCTGTTTTGGG
Source organism: Tor tambroides (assembly GCA_021397915.2). Lineage (NCBI taxonomy): Eukaryota > Metazoa > Chordata > Actinopteri > Cypriniformes > Cyprinidae > Tor > Tor tambroides. Next base: position 90,528 of record JAFVLL020035287.1, read on the forward strand.
TCAGTCATAAAAGCTCTGTCAGAGATGTTTACAGTAAGCTCCACTGCTTTTAAAAATTTTTTCTACACTCAAAAAAATGATTTTTTGATGCCTTTCACTTTATTTAAACAATTTATTTTGATTCAACAACATTGTATCAGGTTTCTGTTTCAAATGTGATTGCTTCATGTTAAGTTGACTTGAAACAATTACTCTTTGACTTAACTTGATGTTTTCATATTGAAATAGCATGTTTCAATCAAGTAACCCAACCAGGACTCAATCAAACAGGATTTTCACTTCCCATTATGCTTTGCAAAGGGGCTGAACTGGGAGAGTAAATGTTGAAATAAAGTGTAATTTTAAGCATTTTTTAGCAAGATGAGAAAATTGAGAGACTTCTTAATGATTACTGTTCTATTATGTTGGTATTTAAAAGTTTCTGTTATGTTAGTGGTTTAGGGTTACCATTGTGGTGAAGTCTTGAGCTTGTGCTTGGGTTGAGGACCTGCTAATAAAAATCCAAATCACTTTAATAATAAAGCAATCACTATGGTAGTGCTCTGGATGAAACCAGTATCGATTCTGGATTGCCAACACTGGACATCATGTGTAAAGGAAAGTTATATTTAGTTTGTTACACCACATGACTAAACAGGAAGCATTAATTGTAGGATTATTTGAATGTCAATTTAAATGAAAATCATTTATTTAAGTTAAACTAAAACCATTCATTCAAATTAAAGGAACACCATTGATTCTAGTTAGTTGTACATGGATGGTTCTATTTAGTTTTACATGCTTCATTCATGTGGAACCACTGTCCATGATTGAATCATGTTCAGCCAAAGAGCTATTTTTTTGAGTGTATGTAAACATGAGCTAGACGGACATCTGACCATTGCACCTCGTCTTGCGCATAAGACCATGTCAAACTTCCCTTAAAGGCGAGTCATTTCACTCGTTGGCCATCTTTGAAATGCCTTGCAGGCAGCTATTTCAGTCATGCAAGTATAGCATCTATCTCTTTGAATGAGGAAACATATTTTTCAGATCTGTTTACCGAGGTTACAGTTAGCCTACATTTCATATTTGAAATCACCAATGAAATCTGATAACACCTGTCTCTACAATTTTGTTTCTTCTGCTCAAATAGTAGCCTATTGAAAAAGTTTTTTTGTGGTAGCTGTATAGCATCTCTGTTAAAGAGTTATTATCTGGGGAAGTGGTTACCAATTGTAGAGTTGGAGGTTATCATGTGCATTCTTATGTTCAAAGCGGATGTCATAACAAATGTCAGTAGACTGGAAAGATTTTAAAACAAGCGGAAATGCAGAATCATTCATGAATTTGTATGACCTTACCTTTATGCTGTGAAAATACAAACGGAAGATAGAAGACAAGGAGCACAATGCTGAAAAGGGGCGGAGCTACCTAAGTATTTAAAAAACAGTAGGGAAAAAGTACCAGGATGACCTACTATTTCTGGCGAGTTCCTAAGGTCAGAGATTTTCTTATTATTGGGAGATTAGAGGGTCTGTATTACTTACTATTGGAGAAAGCATAACGGTCAATTTGGATCACGTGTGACAACAATAATCAATCACATTACAGCCTTGACATCATTGAACTTCAGTTTAGAATTGTGCAACACTCAATCATCGTTTATGGACACCATGAATGAGAAGTGCCATAAGCTGAATCCCACCTGTCGCAAAAAGTCAGTGACTTCTCTTACAACCCGAATTCCAGAAATGTTGGGACGTTTTTTTAAATTTGAATAAAATGAAAACTAAAATTCTTTCAAATCACATGAGCCAATATTTACAGTATACTATAGAACACAGATAACATAACAAATGTTTAAACAGAAATTTTACAAGTTTATGCACAAAATGAGCTCATTTTAAATTTGATGCCTGCTACAAGTCTCAAAATAGTTGGGACGGGGGCGTGTTTACCATGGTGTAGCATCTCCTCTTCTTTTCAAAACAGTTTGAAGACATCTGGGCATCAAGGTTATGAGATTCTGGAGTTTTGGTGTTGGAATTTGGTCCCATTCTTGCTTGATATAGGTTTCCAGCTGCTGAAGAGTTTGTGGTCATCTTTGATGTATTTTTCGTTTAATGATGCGCCAAATGTTCTCTATAGGTGAAAGATCTGGACTGCAGGCAGGCTAATTCAGCACCCGGACTCCTCAACTACGAAGCCATGCTGTTGTAATAGCTGCAATATGTGGTTTTGCATTGTCCTGCTGAAATACACGTCGTCTGGAGGGGAGCATATGTTGCTCTAAAACCTTTATATACCTTTCAGCATTCATAGTGCCTTCCAAATCATGCAAGCTGCCCATACCGTATGCACTTATGCACCCCCATACCATGTTGCTGGCTTTTGAACTGAACGCTGATGACACGCTGGAAGGTCTCCCTCCTCTTTAGCCCAGAGGACACAGCGTCCGTGATTTCCAACAAGACTGTCAAATTTGGACTTGTCTGACCATAGAACACTTTTCCACTTTGAAGCAGTCCATTTTAAATGAGCCTTGGCCCACTGGACGCAACGGCACTTCTGGACCATGTTCACATATGGCTTCCTTTCTGCATGATAGAGCTTTAGTTGGCATCTGCAGATGGCACGGCAGATTGTGTTTACCGCCAGTGGTTTCTGGAAGTATTCCTGGGCCCATTTAGTAATGTCAATGACAGAATCATGCCGATGAGTGATGCAGTGTCGTCTGAGGGCCCGAATACCATGGGCATCCAACAAAGGTCTTCGGCCTTGTCCCTTACGCACAGAGATTTGTCCAGTTTCTCTGAAACTTTTGATGATGTTATGCACTGTAGATGATGAGATTTTCAAAACCTTTGCAATTTGACGTTGAGGAATCTTTTTACACACTCTTTCACAGATTGGAGAGCCTCTGCCCATCTTTAATTCTGAGAGACTCTGCCTCTCTTAAGACATCCCTTTTATGTTACAGACCTGATGTCAGTTAACTTAGTTGCTAGATGTTCTCCCAGCTGAATCTTTTCAAAATGTATTTCTTTTTCAGCCCTTTGTTGCCCCTGTGCCAACTTTAGCAGGCATCAAATTTGAAATGAGCTCATTTAAACATTTAAACCGTCATTTAACATTTTAGCCATCATTTAAACCGTTTAAACATTTGTTATGATATTTATGTTCTATTGTGAATAAAATATTGGCTCATGTGATTTGAAAGTCTTTCATTTTAGTCAAATTTAAAAACGTCCCAACATTTCCGGAATTCGGATTGTATAAAACAGCATTTTCTTCAGTGTAAACTCTAAAAATAGTTCAATCCAAAAGTATTGTTTAGTGTAAAATATGTTGAAGATTAGCCAATAGGTTGTTGATTCATTAAATAAGCTGTTTCCTCTAAAAAGCTGTTTATTCAGTTAAGTGAAGCCTCTCCTTCACTGACTACATTTACATGGGCATCAGTAATCAAATTATTTACCTTATTCTAAATAAGACAATATTATGATTAATGTGTTTACATGAGTTGCTTTTAGAATATTCCTTTCATGTTCCCATTATACATGTTATAGTACATAGATCAGTGGTTCTCAACTCCAGTCCTCGGAACCCACTGCTCTGCACATTTTGTATTTCTTCCTTATTTAACGCACCTGATTCAGATCATCAGCTCGTTAGGAGAGAGATCCATGAACTAAACTAAGTGTGTCAGATTTAGAAACATACAAAATGTGCAGAGCAGTGGGTCCCGAGGACTGGAGTTGAGAACCACTGATAAAGATCGATTAATGACACACGTCATTCGACGTCCCCTCCAGAATTTCACGTATAAACATATAGTTCGTCTTCGTGATGATGCCATAAACAGTTTTGGGTGTTTCATTTTTAATTTTATGAAAGCTTCAAGTGCAGCTAATTATTTGTATGTGCATATATCATGGTGCACTGAGGTTTATAACAAATCTTAAGACTCTTACTCATCATTGTGAGTTGTATGCCCGGGTTGGATGGTCTGCATTGACCATCCGTAGGTTAAAACACTGGCACGTTTTTATTTACAAATCTATCCTGGGTTTACTTCCCTCATATCTTAATACTTATATCTGTAAAAAATCTGTTCGCAGTTATAGCCTTCGGTCCCAGGACTTTTTCTTATTGTCTGTTCCAGTGGTACGTACTGAACTGGGAAAAAAGTCATTTAAATTTGCTGCTCCCTTTGCTTGGAATAATTTGCAAATTAAATTACAGCTTAAGGAGCTGGTGTCACTAGATATTTTTAAAGGGTTTTTAAACAACTTGGAGACAGAAACATTGGGCTGTAGATGTTTTGATTAGTTGTGTATTGATATGCTTGTTTGTGTGCATGTGTGTAATTTATGGATGTTATTTGATGTTATGGATGTTATTTGTTAAACCCACGTGAGCTGTGTTACTGTTAATCTTGGCCAGGACGCTCTTGTAAGAGATTTTTAATCTCAATGTGTTTTTTTCCTGGTAAAATAAAGGTTATAATAATAATAATACAGATGACGGCGGTGTTGAAGCTCTTTTATTTGCCATCAAACATTTACCCTCTGCCGTGTGTGTATCCTGTCGCAAAATGCGACAAAAAGTTTTTAAGGTGTGTGCATGTCTATACTGCACCTCAATAATGCGACTAAAATAGGAATACTCCACATGTCTTAATTCGACTTGTGTTTACTTCAAATATGACTTTAGCTGGATTAAGGTAATCAAAAATCTCTGTTTACATGGTAGATTCTTAATCAGAGTATTGTCTTAATTGTGTCAAAATCGAAAATTGTTGTCCATAAATGTACTCATTGACATCCATTAAAAAAAAAAAACGGCCTCTGGTCTCCTTTCCCATGTACGTTACTGCAAAAGCGGAAGTGTTAGCATTAGCCGTTATGCTTTTTTGGGCTAAAGTTTGCAGACTTGTCTTCTAGTGGCTTTGTTCATACTACCCATATTCATATAAAACATTTTTTAACGGTCGCAAAGTTTGTTCAAATTCAAATGAAGTATCTACTCAGTATGTGATTTTGGGCGCACAGTGACTGTTTCTATAGCAAACAGAGCTTCTAACAGCAGTTACATGATGAATTTACCAATTAGCTCTTTTATTTAGAAGGCAGGAGTGTTCCACCATATTGCGAGTTGCACTTTCTCCCATTCATGAAAAATATAGTGCACCAAGCCTTTTTAGCATATTCTTTTCATCGTGTAGTATAATAAATGACTCTTGTGTTTTAAGAGAAAAAAACAAGTTCTGTCTGATCATCTCCTTACACCTGTGCAATAGCGTCTTATTGGTAAAAAGACAAAACACCGTTGCTTGTGTAAACAGCACATTTGTGTATTTCCAGAAAGGTCAATCGGGCAATTTTACGGCAATTTACCAGGTTTAATGTGTAAAAGGGGCTAATAATGTTACTTGTGGGTTTTTTTTTGTTTTTTTGTGAAATCTACTAGCATCTTCTGAGTGAAAATTATTTATGCACAATTTTGTAGTGTGTTTGAGTTTAAAATTTATAGTCATGCTAGTCCTCTGTAGCACACTAGATTAAAACATTGTAATGCACAAAAAGTAATTTCACAGATGGTCAAGAGACTTAATGTTTGTTTATAGCGGAGCTATTTGCAGACATCACGCTCCTACTAGCACTTCTTTAATCTAATGTTCTACTTTGTTGGATAAGCCTTGAGAGATGTTGCTTTCATAATGGAAAGCTCATTTTTCATGCGCCCAATGAGTAACTTCATTATGGTTGTCTTTGTAGAGCTGTTTCCCAGTGAGATTGGAAGCTGGGCTGTGTGGAAGTCTCTTGGCTGATGAGTCAGGGTCTCCACCTCAGCCACATGGCCTCCTGGCAGCGTTCCTCTTTTGGGCACTGGCAGCAGCTTGTGACCCACGCCCCTCACAGATGTTGTGTCTTGAGACAGATGTGCACCCCAGCTCGATATCCAAGGAATCTGGGTAAGTATGTGGTTAAGGCGGGAGATGTCTTATACTGGCTGATGAAAGGGAGGAACGTGCCAACACGACAGCCCACCTGGCATCTAAACAGTCGATAAGGGACGCTAACAGAAGGAGAGCTTGTATATTATTGATGAATTTGTGTCAACTGTAAAAATGCCACAATATCTGCTGAATGTAAGACAAGTAATTAAATGTCATTAATTGATAAATTTACCTACTTGCTTAACACCAAACATTAGAATGGTTTCTGAAGGATCATGTGAGAAGACTAGAGTAATGGCTGCTGAAAACTCAGCTTTCAGAGGAATAAGTTACATTTTTAATATAAAAATATATATTAATTTGTAATAATTTCACAAAATTTCTGCATCTTTGATTATATAAATGAAGCCTTGGTGGGCATAAGAGACTTTCAAAAACAAACAAAAAACCTGATTACCTCATTTTTAACAGTCATATATATACACATAATATAAATTAACCTTAAAAGTTTGAGTACAATATTACAATTTAAAAATTATGTAGATTTAAAGAAAAAGACAAATGAAGCAAAGAAACATTTTTTGGCAACTTTTCAGTTTTTCTAGGGTGGAAATTAAATATTTTTAAAATTCATATTTAAAAAGTATGAATACTTGAGTACACCAAATGAAAAAAAAAAAAAAAAAAAATTGTAACATGTAACTCAGCCACTGGGGGGTTTTATACTTGTTAATAATGCCAATAGGCATTTTTCTAATTTGCCTTCAAAGCAAATAGGGTTTAAAATAAAATAGCCGACTAAAATAAAAATACTCAAATAAAATACTCATATACACTAAAGTCATGTGTGCCACACAAAGGCAAGCTTTATTACTGGAAAGACAAAGGGAGAAATCATTTTAAAAATAACATTTTGAAATAAAACTTTGTGAAACACAAAACAAAAGTTACCTCAAATAATGAATCCAAATAAATAGGACTAAGCAATTTTACATCAAGCACATCTTTGTCAATCCACAACAAGAACAAATATTTAATCTTGTGACATTCTTTTAAATGTCTTACAAAGATTACAAAACAGGATATGTACAACTGAAGAACTAGGGGACATGCTTGAAGTGTATTTGTTCCCAACATTGTGCAATGGCAGCATAATAACTGAATGCCCATCTCCATCTGGGACGCTCACCCATCTGGGACGTACCCAGAACTTAAACAATAAATCGGCAGCTACAATGTCTGACCAGCCATGTGACATGTACAAGCTGTTTATACTCCCTAGCACCCAAAATTCATCTTCAGTTTCTTTATTTACGCAGTCACTAGACAATGCAAAAAGGAATTTGGTGTGTGATCACAGTGGCAGAACTTGTAAACAGCCACGGCGGCTGCTCGCATCTTGCCTTCCGCCACTGATGATTGAACAAAATGAGAAAAATATTGACTTCAAGTATACTCAAATAAAGCAAAAACAATTATTTGAACAACAGTTCAAAAATGGAAAAATATCTTTCATTAAACAGGACCCGCCTGTTCAGTTTTATTCCCAAAGTCGGCTTCCGTTTCCAGTTTGACCTCGCAGATTCACAAACATCAAAGCCCTTATCAGGTCAGCTGATCCATATTTTTAAAAGGTCCAGTCTGAATTTCCTTCCAGTCCATCTGCTCCTCATGCATTAACCTCCCTTTATGCTCATGAACAGAACACTAATATTCCTATTTGGTTGAAAAGGAGGAGAAAAAAAAACAAAAAAACCTGTTGCACTCCAATGGTCATATTTTCATCTAATTATTTTAACAAAGTCTGAACAGAGTCACAATATATTGGCTTGTTTTTACAGCAGTGCTGATGTATATCCACATAAATATACGTATGTCCACAAAGCAGTAGCATGAATTTATAATAGCCTTTCTTGTTTTAATTATTGCCACTGTACACACTTTGCATTATAAGCACTTGAACCATAATTATTGCTTTGTGGTGGAAAGCAGACTTCAAGATTAGCACTTTGCACAAGAAAACATGTTTTTTTTCCCATTGATAATGAAGTTTAGAAACACATTGGACGATATTACCCACAAATATTTCAGCTGCTAGTGCTGCAAATGAGCATGGAGGCAATGAAACGGGAGATTCTGCTGCTCGATGACAGAATGCTACATAAGATGCATGACAAACTAAACCCAAGCTGGTCTGATCTTAAACATCTCAAACCAGGTGACTTAAAAACCTTCTTGCATACATTTTGGTTTCAGAAATCCTCAACATGGTGCTACGGCATCTCTGGAGGTCACTTTCAGGAATGAAAGCTTATTTATCATGCCAAATTCGATCCGATTGAGCCCTCACAGAACTAGCGCAGGGATCCCTTTGCAAATTCATGGTTGCCTACACTAGAAAGCAGCAGGAGACGTTAAGATACAGATAATCACTGTAATATGTACCCCAGTCACACCCATCCCATCTCACAGATAGCTATTGCCTCTAAAAATAGAAGCGTGTATATATCAGACAGTGTTCTAGTAGAGCAAAGAAGGGAAAATTGACTTTGGTAGTATCATAAATTGTCTTTTTACAAATATTTTTGGCCTGTTTCCCTCTATTCCTCCATCTTAGCGTTCAGATATGGGCGGCTCCCACTTAAAAATCACATTTCGCTTCCTACACTGCTGCCAATTCAACAATGCCAAACGGGCCGCCTTCTCCTCTACATGACCCGGGCCTTGCACACAGCTCCACAGCGGCCCCAGTTTCACAATTTTAGTGCATACTGTAGGTATTTATTTTGAGACTTACACTAGAGATCCTGTATTTATATATCGAATAGCTTACATTGAACATTGGAACCTTTTTTAAACATCTGTTTCCTTTTTACTAAGTTGAATCATTCCGAGCTTCAACTGGCACAACGACAGCAAATCTCTTGGTAACAAGGAGTGAATAGATGACGGCTGATGATCGAATCTCGTTTAAAAGCAAGATACAGTACTGAAAATACATATGCACTGTTGAAGAGCTCAGGACAAGGAGGACAGCGGGGTGTCCACTTGTTCTGAAAGGTGTTTCTTTGGGGGGTGAGGAAGGATTCCACACGTCAATGATGTGGCAATCGGAACCCACCCCCCTTCCCCAGACCAAAGCGCAGGGAATGGTGTAGCTTTTGTTATGGGGCGTGAAGTTCTCCACTCACATTACCGAACAACTCTTGGCCTTCTCTTTTTTGAAGGTGGAGGAGAGGAGCTCGGACTTGCTGGGCAGGTGCAGGAGGCGTTTGGACAGCCGGCGGGTCGGGCTGGGTTTGGCGAGCGGCTGTAGCTTGTTGATGCAAGCCAGAGCAGCTGTGCGGAACACGCTGTGGATGCTCTTCTCAGAGGTGAAGGCTGAACACTCCAGATAAGCCTCAGCGCCCAACTGTTTGGCCATGGCAGAGCCCTGTGATGGGAGATGCACAAACTCAGTTCGCTATAGTTTCTCAGTCAGTGTTTTTAAAAGATACAGTTCATCAATTCAAAAGTTTGTTCATGTCGTCAGTTGTCTACATAGGTAGTTAAATATTAAGTCAGAGTCCTAAGCGTCCTAAAATATAAAGGACATGTAACCAGTTATATCAAGAGAAACATTTTATTAATATGCATAAATATTGAGCAGTGTCACTGTACTGAAGCCATGGCAAATTATTTAAATATTATCTAGAAACAAATGTGTATCTTTTTTAATAATAAACTATTTGTATTATACGATTTCAAAATATAAACACACAGCTCAAACGTTCGGCTCGGTAAGATTTTTATTATATTTTTGAAAGAAATACTCACCAAATTATGCTCACCAAGACTGGATTTATTTGATCAAACATGCAGTAAAAACAGTAATATTGTAAAATATTACTACAATTTAAAATAACTGTTTCTATTTTAATATATTTTAAAATGCAATTTATTCCTGTGATTGCAAAGTTGAATTTTTCGCATTCATGACTCCAGACTTCAGTGTCACATGATCCTTCAGAAATCATTCTAATAAGCTGATTTGTTGCTGAAGAAACATTTCTTATTATCAATATTGAAAACAGCTGTGCGGTTTAATATTTTTGTGGAAACTGATAATTTTTTTTCATAATTCTCAGGTGAATAATCAAAGGAAATGCTGAATCCTTGCTGAATGAAAGTATTAATTTCTTTATACTTACCTCAAACATTTGAATAAGAAAGTGATAAGAAACAACTTGCGGCTGTACCTGCTCATGAGTGATGGGTGTTTGTTTCTGATTGGACAGCTCCATCAGCGTGCAGACGTCCGTCCGAAGGTCCGTCTTGCAACCAACAAGGAGAATACGAGTACTGGGGCAAAAGTCGAGGATCTCAGCCCGCCACTGCAAAGACAGAAATATGCAATTCTAAGATGAATCAATTCTTGCGAAACACAGAAAACACATTGTTCTGTATAACTAGGGTTTTGCATAACAGCGATTATTATAATCTTGGTTTCTGAGAGCCAAGCACTTCTGGCAAGTATAGTGTGATAAATATTGCAGCCCAAAAATGAAGTATAGTAAGAAAACAAAAACAAATGAATCATTCATAAAGTCTAAATTAAACAGACTTGCTATACTTGAGATATTTTGTTTGAATTCACTTTACCACAAAACATAGGTTATCTGACAAAACATATTACAGTGAAGAAAGCACAACATAATGATGAGCTCCTGAGAATCAGGGTCAGTGTGGTGATTGAATATTAATAGGAATATCTAGTTACCTTCTTAAGTCCACTGTCAAAGATATCTGGGCGACTGATGTCAAAACAAAGGAGCACTGCATCAGAGTCACTGTAGCAGAGGGGTCTCACATTATCGTAGTATGGAGATCCTGAAACAAGAGAGAGATGCTACTGAATAGAAGAGTACAATTCAGTGATGAGAGAAGAATGCTTTCTTACTTTAAAACATGCAAGAGATACAATTCTTTTAAAAAAGATGATAAAAGGTTCTTTCGGTTGAGCCTCAAGTGCAGTTTGAGTGTCCTTGACATATTGTTAAAATAATAAAATGCCCAAGACAGATGAGAGAACAACAACCTGGTTTCACAACACATTTAATTTTCATATGACGCATTTCAGAATGAAGCTGTTGATTGGGCGGATTGGTCTGTGCCTGTGTCGCCTTGTTTAAGTCAGCAGAAAACAAAATGTCATTTCAGAGGAGGAAAATGTTGTTTTTAAATGTTACATACAAAATTACAAAAGCAAGCATTTTTACAATAACATGCATTGATAAAATCTCACAGTAAACCAGGAATATTCACAAGATAGTCCATTTTAGTTTCACATCTTCAAGTTTTCATCTTCAAATTCGAGTTTGGATAAATCAAAGCAACAATTAAAACCATTTCATCATGACTCTGCATTCTGAATCACAAAATAAATAAATAAAATTAGTTAAATGACTGATGAAAATACATTTTACACCATTTAAACTCTAGTTACAACTGTACACTTTACATTCTATCCATCCATCAATCTATTATTGTAACAAGAGTTTGAATAGTGTAAAATATTTAGAAGTTACCTAAATTTTATTCATAAAAACGTGGTATAAATTTATATATTTTAAAGATCAATCATTGCTTTTACTACTGAGTACTTGTGTATGAGTCTTTAAGCTAGAATTGAAGAAAAGCAGATCTGATGAGTGTGAATGTGCAGTAGAAATTTGCAGCAGAATCAGACAAAGGCTGGAGGTACAGCTCCCGTGGTCATCACTTCATTTCCAGTCAGCTCAGCATACATCCTGTTAAAGCCCTCTCCCTCTCACTGCTTGCCATATTGGCATTTTAAAGAAGAAGAAAATGACAACTGAGCTCTAAATCCTCATTGATCTATGTGTCTCGCGCTCTCCCTCGATTTCTTTTTTCCAGTAGATTATGCAACTGGAGCGATGGGGCTGGGGTAGGCACTTCCTCTCGCTCTTGCTCAGAATCCTTAAGTAAGCCACCCACCCCTCCTGTGCCCCCCCCAACACATGCAATACCTCTAGTCCCCCTGTTTCCACAGCAACAGCCTTGGAGTCAACCATCTGCACAGCGCAGTCTTCCTAAAGGCGTCCCTTAACTGCCTATCAATCATTTGATACAGAGCAGTGCCCACCCACTTGGTACTGAGGAGATGCTGGGGTGGTGTAAACAGCCTTATATACACACCTCACAATTGCAGAGTCTCCTTTTCTGGATTAATTTAGCCTCGGTTTCCTCCTGAACCTCGCATGTAATGGTATTTAGGTCTTTTCATGAGTCAGTGATACAACTGTTAGCACATTCACTGTAGAAACCTCAAATTTAGTAATATTGATTAAATTGCCATTGAAAATGGAGATTACTACTCAAAAGAAATATTTCAGGGTAGCCCAAGTGATTCCCAAACAAATCATGCTTAATTGAATCAGGTTTTTTTCTTTTTAGTAAATCTATCAAGCATGACCACTGTTGATTCCTAAACAACTGACTTGATTCTTATTAGACCATCAAACTCATCCAGCGCAAACTGTATAATCAAACCGATTCCTGAACAAATGACTCATGAGCTGGTTCTTTGTAGTGAATCAGATATATTATACATCTGTGTGTAGTTTAACTGATTCCCAAACAAACTGATTCTTATGAGCAGATTATTTTTAGTGAATCTAACACATTCGAATTTGCAACCAGCAAATTCTAACCAATTCCCAAACAAATGACTCTCATGAGCTGGATCTTTTTAGTGAATCAAACACAGTTTATCAGTCATGTACTATTTTTGAAAACATCTGAAAAAGAGTCTAAACAGCCATTTTGCAAGAAGTGTTTTAAATGCATGCATTAATTAAATTCTCATCATTTGGCAATGACATTACATTTCTTTTTCCCAATATTACTTTCTCACAAGCAGTGAATCATTAATGGAACCAGAATTAAGTTCTTTACAATCCCTAAACATTAAGTAAAATCATGAGGCAATAAGTAAAATTTAAAATTTTATATTATGTTGATTTTAAGTTAATTAAATCTGTCAACATGATGCTTGAACAATTCTTCCAGTTAATCACTCACAAAGACTCACGAGTTGTCATTTTGAATCAGTCTGATGAATCCTTCACTGACTTATTTCATGTTGACTGCAATTAAAACTCATTCAGTGAAGGATTCATCAGACTCACACAAACTGACAACTTTCAACAGATTGGTTGAAAGAATGGCTCATAAGTGTCATGTTTTAAGTTAATTAACCTAAAGTCAACATGAATTTGAATGTATAAAGCCAATTTGCCTTCATTTCATTATGGAGATCTCAAGTTGAAAGGACCACTGCAGACTATCTTCACTCTGAAGCACAGATCACTGCCTATTTTCTCTCTCCTACCAAGATGTCACGGACACACAAACCTGAGCGTGAGGCTGCATTCAATTGTTGCTGATCCTAATGCAGCGATTGATGTAGATGTACACCTAGGGACTGCAGAGAAATTTCAATTAAACTTGACAAAATGACACATCCCAGCACTCAGAGACAAAGACCTCCACATGGTGAGCTAACCAAAACTCACTCAAACCACTGTTTGAAATCTGAAAAAGGACACACTTTTGGCAGTGAGCATTATCTAACTTGAATTCTGTACCACCCGCAGTCTTGGATCACAGAACTGCTCTATTGAACAACCCTGCACACAGTGAACAAACCACTGCTCAGCTCTCAACCCTGGGCCACATGTTCCCCAGCTGAACAAGAAGAGGATGTTATGCTGTCTGCGTATTAACAGACGGAGGGGTTGTGAAGCGTGAAAAAAAAAAAAAAAAGAGCAGAGCAGAGTTGCTACAATCAGAATAAATGCTTTTTGTTGTGACGCCGTGCCTGGAGCAAAACTAGCTTAGCTGAAAAGTGGGCCAACGTGTGCTTGTGATTGATATGAGACGGCCTTTTCCTTGGGCACAGGAAGAGTCTTGTGAAGAGAACAGATGGAGGTGGAGTGGGCTGCTTTTGTGTGCCGCACAGATGAGAGCCGCACCACATTCCATCTGCTGAACCCTTTCACTCTATGAAAAACTAATTTAGCTGTTTTACCAATGACTTCCAACTATGAATGTAACTGGCAAGTTGCAGCAGACATATTCTGAAACATAATAAAACTGTAATAAATACATTTTGGTGCGCACATGAGTGTGCTTGACGTCACATGTTTGTTTCGTGGAAACATCACTTAAAAGGTGGTCTTTTTAATTTGGGAATGAGTCATTTCAGTACTTAAAGGAGTTGTGTTTACAGTTCTCATCTCTCATGACTAAGCCATCTCTGACAGTCTCAATGATACAGCCATAACAGATCCTGTCAATTATTATTGCTTAATGCACATCTGCCATTTACTTGGGAAAGAAAATATCATTCAAGTGTGAATAAGATGGTATCATATAATGAAAATAATATGCCACTGTTTCCTGCTTCTCTACTCTCAGTCTACAGTGACAGATCAAAATAAATCATTTTACTCAAGTGAGTGAGCTCTATAGAATATGATGAGATAAAAACTGTGTGCAAAATAGTGTCAGACAATACATCTTTTTACTGTGTTGTAGTTTGCTCAACTTAAAAAAAGTAAAGATCTACTGTAGTAGCAGTAGTAGTAGTATAATTAAAGAACAAATAACAAATTATTATTTTAATGAATCACTCAAAGACTAACAAGTTACCAGTTTGAATCATTTTGATGAATTCACTTAATGAACTATTCCGCAAATCATCACCATTCAAGTTTGACTCAAAATAAAGCATAAATTATTTTGTGTACTTTAAATAGTTACTGATTACGTGTAGTTAAACATATGTGCAACAAAATTACTTTAAAATGTTTTTAAAAAATTATTTTAATGAAAAGATTAACTTTAATTTTAATGTATAGTTTAACGTTTTAAAATGACAGAAATCTATATGAAATACTGTAAGATTGTATCAAATTAGCAGTGTTATTAACTAAAATAAAACTATTACAATTATATTTGTTAATTGAAAATGCTTCAAATAAATGAAAAGCAAATATTAAATGAAAAACTTAAGTTTTAAAATGTTAACTTGGCAACTAACTGAAGACAAAGATAAATATAAATACAAAAAAAAAAAATTACTAAAACATACTAAAAATAAAATGAAATATAAAAGCCAATTATCAAAATATTAATAAATATTGTAAAAGTACATAAATATTGCATAGTAGTTGACATTTCAAATGTGGAACGGAATGAAAAAGCTGACTAAGAGTAAACTTCAATGCAGTGGAATCTGTGGGAATTAATCAGCACTCTCAGACTCATGTAAATGCGAGCAGGGGGCTGAGAGAGGTCAATGTTCACAAAAGAGCTAGAAGCAAATGAAAGCCCCTGTCCGTCTTCCCAGTAGAGATGATGAGAACAAAACCTAGAGCATTCTCCATATCCCCCTCCCCCCTTTCCTTAAGATCCCAGAGATTCCGTCACAGAACATGATGGGGGCCCAACAAAGAATCCCCCCTCTCTCTCACTGCGAGGGGCTGGCCATGACCCCTCAGGGAATACCATCTCAGAGCTACGGTGGTGTTTCCTCATTGGTGCCTGTCATCAACTGCCAATGGCCACTGGAGAGCCCATTAATCTACTGGCTGTTTTAATGTGCTAATGGAGCACTATTTTTACGAACTTGTGTAGTCATCCCATACCGAAGCAGCAGAATTCATATTCGCAGAAATGTACATCCATCAGTGTAACGGCAAATGCCACCTAATCCATTTCAAATACCTCAATGCAAATTAAATATAGCCTCCATATTAGAAATAGAGACGGCCATCTTCTAAGAGCCTGCAGTATAGGTCCAATTGGCTGTTGTGATTAAGTGTGAGGATTGATTTTCACCTGTAAATCCTTTCTGGGCCTCAAAGCATGCAGTTTGAAACCCAATGATGAGGTCAGCTCAATCAATGAGGAAAAGATTAATAAGAAGCCTCATTCAAACTGAGCAGCATCACAGAGCTGATATAAATAGCACACAGGGAAATTCTAGAATATAACCAACCAGCAGTTACAGAGTGCTATCTACAACATGCATATCAAAACTGCCTCGCTGTAAAATTATTCTATCATTATGTCATAACATCTTCGTTTCCATTCATTTGAATGTAATTTCTGCTTGAGTTCAAACTAAATTTACTTGAGTAGTAATTTAATTCAAAGTGATTGAAAAAGTGCAATGAGCTAATTACTGTAGGTTATGACTTTGGCACCGTTTTGATTTTATGCACAAAACTAAAACAGCAATTCAGCTTTTTACTGTGCACTAAATGTAATGGAACATCATTTCTGTATGAATATACACACATTGAAAAGTTTGGGGCCAGGAATGTTTTTTAACAGAATTACTTTTCTGGAAGTTTGCATCAAATTGATCAAAATCAACAGTAAATAAAGTTATAATGTTATATAAGATTTCTGTTTCAAATAAATGCTGTTCTTTTGAACTTTATATTCAAAGAATATTGAACAGAGTCCACAAAATCTGCACAACTGTTTTTAACATTGAAAATAAAGAGAGTTTCTTGAGCAGAAATCAGCATATTAGAATGATTTCTGAAGGATCACGCGACACTGAAGGCTGGAGTAACGATTCTGAAAATTCAGCTTTGCCATCACAGGAATAAATGACATTTTAAACTATTAAAACAGAATACAATTGTTTTAAATTGTCATAATTCACAAATTACAGTTTTTACTTTTATTTTTGATCAAATAAATGCAGCCTTGGTGAGCATAAGAGACTTTATAAAAGTTTATATCTTACCGACCCCAAACATTTGCTTAGTAATAACATACAAAAAAAAATGTTAATTTAAATGTATTAAAACACAAAACTCTTGATTTTTTTAAAATCAGAACCAGTATAGAAATAATTATGCATTCACTTAACGCTTAAATATCGCTTTAACGTTTCTTTGCCAAATCATCAATTTGTCACTATCACTGAACCGATTTATCACCCCATGGATACAGCAAATTCATTTTATATTTGAGAGTACTTTGACTTGGAATATCTGTTTGACTTGATGGAAATACAGTTCAAAATCTACAGCCTCAGCCATGATTAACGGCTAAAAAAATGGTTAAAACTCTGGTTCGCCCTCTCATCCTCATACAAGCCGGGTCTCATCCCCTTAAACCGTACTCTGCGTTTCAGCTGGCTTGTCTCCAAGCAGACTAAATCAGATAAAAAAGCACGAGCACAGGACTGAGGCATTAACAGCACATATTTCATTCAACAATCTGTACATGAAATCACAATCCTTGCTTGCTTTCTCAATCACCGTCTGCCAATCTCTACTGCACGCGTACAAACAGATCACAGAAACCTAGTCCCATCACCCACACTTCACAGTCTTCGGACAGCCAGACGTTTCTGGGTGCTAATTATGCTGCTTCTGTTGGCGTGTGTTTAGCACACATCCAAAGAGACATGAGATTATCATGTCTGTCATTTACTAGGGATTCAGAAATGAGCAGTATGAAGCAGACAAACAGCACGTTGTAATCAGGTCAATAGGCTACAATAGGAAGCCGTGGGCCGATGTGAACTGCCTCAGTGACCACATACTCCCTCGTTAGTCTGCTGACCATGTATGGCAGCTGATAGACAGACAGACGTCTAGTCTCATGCCTGATGCATATTGCACAGAAAACTAGAAAACACTTTGTTGATTTGGCAAGCTTTAATCTGATTGGCTGACTTTGTGCAACTTCCGGTATTAAGGGCATAGACAGCTTATCATCAGTTCATCATAATTTGCTTCCATCTGAAAATCATGTTAACAAGGTACTCAACAAGCACTTTTGAGAATGAAAATGACAGGATTTTTACAATATTCAACTTAATACAGTAAAATAACAATAATAATACAATCATCTGTACTTATTACTTTTGAAACAGACAAAAGTTCTGATCACACTGAATTTGGTCCAGTGGACACTGTTCTGAATTGGTGACACTAATTTTAAAAATCAAATCCATATAAAGCATGTAGACATTTGTTTTTATGTGTTGTTCCATTGCAAACATCTGTTGCAATTATTCATCATTTACATCTTCCTGCACTGCTTCAGCATTTGCATAAATAATTATATTTGCATTCAAATTCAATATTCTAATCAGGTAGTTTAGTAATCAGCATGACTGGATTGGCCCAACACAGTTCAAAACAAGCCAGACTGTTGCCATGAACAGAATATAAAACAGCTACAATTTGTAACAACCATAAAGAAAGTAACAGAGCCATGACGCAACTTGTCAAGACAATAGCATATTTTAAAGTCAAACCCTGTGGTTTCCAATTTCTAGTGTATTCTCCAGACAATTTCAAACGCACTCAAAAGCAAAAATGCATGAATAATAATATATATTCATAATATATTTTAATGTAATGTTTTATATATAATACCAGTCTCCTCGTTTCACAAGACATTTCATTATGTTGATACTGCTTCATTACATTACATGTACCATCCAAGTTGCATAATGTGCAAAAATAAAAATGTTACTGTCAATTTTGATCCATTTTAGTATTTAGTAACCGAATCATCCGTTTAGTCTTACCTGATGTGTCCCATAAACTCAATTCAACACGCTGGTCATCGAGCTCCAGACAGGCTGTGTAGTTCTCAAACACTGTGGGCACATACGTCTGTGGAGGAGACGCAACATATTACCACCGATCAACGCATGTGATGCTGCATGTATGAGATGCTTGGGGAAAAACACTTTAAATGCTTACGTATCGTTCTTTATCACTAGGAAAAACGATTTAATGAATGCTTTATTGTTATGCCAGTAAGATAAATTTATGGACTAACTCACTTGGTAACCAAAGCATGTTACAATGAAACTAACATGTATGAGAGAAACAACAGTTTGTTATTCGGCAAAACCATTGGGTCTAATGCCATAATTTTAGAATTAATTTAACAAATGGGCGTCCTTCAGAAATGCTGTAGGCTACTTACCTCTGGATAACAATCCTTTGCCAAAACTTGTAACATCGCAGTTTTCCCGCATTGAACATCCCCAACCAGCACCAGTTTACATCTGACCACCAGTGGCTGTGCGTTTCTTCTCTCTTTCATGATTGTGCGATATCCTATAACCGAAGAAAATAAACCCAAAACAAACAAAAAAACACCTAAAACAGACCAACACGAGGATGCGCGAGGGCACAACTACTTCTGTACATACAACACCGCGAATTGCCCGCAGCCGAAGTGATTGAACGATGGACTGGGGGGGGGGTTATATATGCCGCACAACAGCCAATCAGCTTGCGCGATGCTCATGACGTCTCACATTCTTCTTGTCTGCGCTCCGTCCGGAAACGTACTATTTCCCCGACGACTCAGCCTTTTGGGAAACTTTTGTCTCATCCTTACCGAATAAAAAATTCCACTAACATGCTCATTTTATACATGAGCTGTCCAAAATGTCCACAATAGGGTTGTTCTGTGATTACAAAAGACTATATAGTATATAAATAGATTTATAGGCTACTGAATGTCTGTCACATGCAAACTAAATCACGCCACTTGCCAGCTTTTCCGGCATATTCTGGCAGATTCATTGTCTCCAGAGTAGCCTAATTAATTTGATTGTTTTCACTCCAAAAGCCACAGACATTAAGTCAATAGGACTGTTCACACATCCTTGTCCCTCCGCCTACTGACTTTACTTTTACCTTTAATGATCTGTGAATTACCTGCTTCCTTTAGGGGAAGACTTGTGTTTTTCTTTCATTTCCCAAAGTCTTTTTAATTCATACATGATAAATTCCCCCGAGATGATACATCCCACAAAATTTCAATGGCTAATTCTTAAACTATTAAATTTTTCTGCCCTAATCCTTATAGTCGTGATTAAATGTATCCATTTTGACATGCATGTTTGGTTTATTTTCAGTTTTACAGTCATTTTACAGTAAAGTCTGGCATGACTCCTCAAAAAAATCCCCTTGACTAAAACCATGAAAAGGTTTGTTTACAGTACTAACTAACTGGATTATTGGACAAATTACTCTTTGATCCCCGTCTCTGTTTGTTTTGGACACACGGTAGTTTGATTAATGGTGGGTGGGAGGCCAAAAGTTTATTGGCTTGATGAGGCAGTTCAAAATCTCAGGGAGTCTCAGAAGGCTAAAGTGATCTGATAGACAACAGGCACACAGAGACACTTTCAAGGTTATATTTGTATGTTAAACACCTTAGAGACTGAGGCTGAGTGGAATAGACCTTATGTAAACACTACCCCCTTCTCCCCTATTTGCAAATTCATTTATTCTCCAAACTGGAATTAGATGGTCTTCACATCATTGAATGTTTTCAGAGCAGTATACGTTAAATGAGCAGTACATTAAGATTTATCAAATAGGCCTATTTTGTGTCCCAAAAATGCTTTAGTCCCTATCCCATGTCACACTTCAAATACCATTTAGAATAAAATTGTGTGCTGGACTTACAATATTTTGCCATTAATTTGACTCAAAACCCTTGTCATCTTGTCATAGGTGCCATTCAACTTACAGAAGCAGTGGTATCATGGTTGAGACTCATAGTATCCTCAGCAGGGGTGGAGATTGCATGAAGTATGTATGAGAGGAGAATTCTCCTGCTGTAACAGCAGGGAACAAAGCACAGGAAAGCAGGTGGAACTGAATAATCAACAGCCCCGTGTGTCACAACACAATCTGCTGTTGGAGACAGAGGAAGGAGGTGTCACAAGGTGACAGTTGGGTTCCTATCGCTGTTTAACCTCCATGGTTTATGGTCACTTGGCATCTTTTGCAGATAATTATGTAAGACAAAATAGTGTTGAATGTCAAAGTACTGCAATAATAATGGGGAAGTCATGGCCTAATGGTTAGAGAGTCGGACTTGTGACCCAAAGTTCGCGGGTTCGCGTCTCAGGTCTGGGAGGGATTGTAGGTGGGGGGAAGTGAATGATCAGCGCTCTCTCCACCCTCAATGACTGAGGTGAGACCCTTGAGCAAGGCACCGAACCCCCAACTGCTCCCCGGGTGCCACAGCATAAATGGCTGCTCCGGGAGTGTGTTCACTGCTGTGTGTGTGCACTTTGGATGGGATAAATGCAGAGCACTATTTCCGAGTATGGGTTGCCACGTCACATCACTTTTTAATTGATTCTTTTGATAAAGAAACTTCTACTATGCATATATATATATATATACATTTGTGTGTGTGTGTGTGTGTGTGTGTGTGTGTGTGTGTGTGTATGTGTGTATGCTACATTGTGGAGACCACTGGTAAATGGTTTAAAGGATAGTAAAACCTGAAAATTTTAACATTGTCAAGGGGAAAAAAATTATTAAAAATAGTAAATGATGTTCATCTGAAAGTGTAACAATGCAAATAGGTTTTCTGTAAGGGGTAGGTCTAGGGTTAGGGGATAGAAAATATTGTTTGGTCAATATAAAAGTAAAAGAAGTCTATGGAAAGTCCCACAATTCACATAAACAAACGTGTGTGTGTGTGTGTGTGTGTGTGTGTGTATGTGTATACATGTGTTTTAAGACCTAAATATGCCAAATGTGCTAAATGTGTATAATTTTTGAATAATTTGTAACAATTACATAATAATGAAAACATTACATTACTTTAAATTGAAATATTGCACATTTTAAATTAAATGATTTATTCTAATATATAATAATTTAAAATAAACTATTATTTAAATTATTAAATATATTTTTAAAAATATTATTTAAAATTTTGATTTAATGTTTATTTTTATATTTAAATTTAAAAATCCATATAACACACACACACACACACACACACACACACACACACACACACTGATTTGAAATTTTGAAGTAGAAAAAACCCCTGAAATTTAGTTTATATATATTAGGATATAAATATAGTTGAAGTCAAAAGTTTACATACACCTTGCAGAATCTGCAAAATGTTAATTATTTTACAAAAATAAGAGGGATCGTACAGAAATAGAAATGATCTTTAATATGCAGTTGGATTTCGACCCAGTCTCATTAGTATTGGGTATACCTAATGAATGCATTGCTTCATCTGCTAACAAGAAATTGTATAATATTCTCTCCTTGGCTGCCAGAAAAAATATTTTATTTAATTGGATTAGAGATGAATCTCCATCACTTAAAGGTTGGCATAAGATCATTTTTGAGCTGATTCCCCTGGAGCGTCTTACCTATGTATTACATCAAAAAAACAGGCCAGTTTTATAAAGTCTGGACTCAAAAATTCAAAAAGTTTTCACCCCCCCGGCTCTTAATGCATGGTTTTTCCTTCTGGAGCATCAGTGAGCGTTTGAACCTTCTGTAATAGTTGCATATGAGTCCCTCAGTTGTCCTCAGTGTGAAAAGATGGATCTCAAAATCATACAGTCATTGTTGGAAAGGGTTCAAATACACAAAAATGCTGGAAAACCAAAGAATTTGTGGGACCTGAAGGATTTTTCTGAAGAACAGCGGGCAGTTTAACTGTTCAGGACAAACAAGGGACTCATGACAAAAAACACAGCTGTGGATCATTCAGGTAACAACACAGTGTTAAGAATCAAGTGTAAACTTTTGAACAGGGCTATTTTTATAAATTCAGCTATTATTTTCTCTTGTGGACTATATAGAAACATCTTTTATGTGAAATATATTATTCAGGTCAGTACTAAATAAACAATAACATGCATTTTGTATGATCCCTCTTATTTTAGTAAAATAATTAACATTTTGCATGATTCTGCATGGTGTATGTAAACTTTTGACTTCAGCTATATGTACTATAGTACTATATGTACTATTATGTACTACTGACAGCCCTCTCTTTTGGAAAGCTTTTATCTCATCTTAAACTAATGAAATACATGTTATCACAATCCCATAAAATGTATTAGAAGTTTACATTTACGATTAAACCAGAGGCTTTGTATAGATTCATGCAACAGAAAATTAAATTACCGGGTCAGAATAGCTTGTACTTTAATATGCTCAGGGTCCCATTACTTCTCATTTATATGTGTAGTCATGCATTCTTAGGTCTATCACATGCAAACTAAATTAGGCCCTTTACCAGTTTTTCCAGATTTCCTGCATATTCTGACATGTGTTTGTGTGTGTGTGTGTCCAAAGTAATCAGTTAAACTGTTTTCTTTCAGCATCAATAGCCACAGACATGAGAACAATAAGACTGTTCACACATTCTTGTCACTCCTCCTAACGACTCTAACCTTTAATGATCTGTGAATCCCCTAATTTCCTTCTGAGAGGACCTCGGATATTTTGATTGCCTTCATT
The DNA here is from genome assembly GCA_021397915.2 of Tor tambroides. Taxonomy (NCBI): domain Eukaryota; kingdom Metazoa; phylum Chordata; class Actinopteri; order Cypriniformes; family Cyprinidae; genus Tor; species Tor tambroides. Next base: position 113,838 of record JAFVLL020035287.1, read on the forward strand.
TTGGTACATTGGGTCTACAACTACATAAACAACTGTCCTTTATTGTCTTATCCACAGTCTGAGTCTTGCAGTGAAAAATCTGTACTGCATATCTACCTGTTAAAGCAACAAAGAAAGACATTTGTTTCAGCTGTGCCATAAAAACAGTGCTGGGATGTTATACATCAGTTTAAACGCACGTAATGCATATTTGTGCCATTTCATGCATGTACAGTGCCCTCCACTAATATTGGCACCCTTGGTAAATATGAGCAAAGGCGGCTGTGAAAATAAATCTGCATTGTTTATCCTTTTTATCTTTTATTCAAAAAATTCACAAAATTCCAACCTATCATTGAAGTAAAACAATTGAAAGTGGGGTGAAAATCTCATTGTGAAATAAATGCTTTTTCTAGTTCATGTTGGCCACAATTATTGGCACCCAATTATAGCAACGTAATTTTTCCCAGGGTAACAGCTCTGAGTTTTCTCCTATAATGCCTGAAGAGTTTGGAGAACATCTGACAAGAGAGCAGAGACCATTTTCTTCATCCAGAATCTCTCCAGATCCTTCAGATTCACTGCTTCTTCTCTTCAGTTCACCTCACTCATTTTCTACAGGGTTCAAGTCAGAGGACTGGGACAGCTATGGTAAAAAAATCATTTTGTGCTCAGTGACCCATTTTTGTGTTGATTTTGATGTTTGTTTTGGATCGTTGTCTTGGTGGAAGATCCAAACATGGCCCATTATAAGATTTCTAACAGAGGCAGTCAGGTTTTGATTTTTTATCTGTTGGTATTTGATAGAATCCATGATTCTATGCATCTAAACAAGATGTCCAGGACCTCCAGCAGAAATATAGGCCCACAACATTAAAGATCCAGCAGTGTATTTAACCATGGACATGGGGTACTTTTTATCCCTGTTTGTACTAAACTCATCTGGTGGGTTTGCTGCCAAAAAGCTCTTTTTCCAGTTTCATCTGACCATAGAAGCCAGTGTCATTTGAAGTTCCAGTCGTGTCTGATAACTGAATATGCTGGAGATTGTTTTTGGATGAGCTAGGAGAATTTTTCTTGAAGCTCCCTGGAACATCATGTGGTGATGTAGGGGCTGTTTGACAATTTTTTTCTTAGGTCTCTGACCCCGAGACTCAACTAATCTCTGCAGTTTTCCAGCTGTGGTCCTTGGAGAGTCTTTAGCCGCTCAAACTCTCCTTCTCAGCATGCATTAGGACGATATATAGACACACGTCCTCTTCCAGGCAGATTCATAACATCTTTAGTTGATAGGAACCTCTTAATTATTCCCCTGATGGTGAAAATTAGGATTTTCAATGCTTTAACTCTTTTCTTACAGCCACTTTCTATTTTGTGAAGCTCAACAATCTTGCTCTGCACATCAGAACTATATTCTTAGGTTTTGCTCCTTGTCATGGACGATTAAGGGAATTTGGGCTTTATGTTCCTCTTATTTATATTTCTGTGGAACAGAAGTCATGGCTGGACAATTTCATGCTCTTAGTCACCCTGGTGTGCTAAAAAAAGTAAATATGAATGGGAATATACTTCAGAGATATTTTACTCATAAGAATTTCTAGGGGTGCCAATAATTGTGGCCAACATTCATTGGAGAAAAACATTTATTTCATCATAAAATTTTCTCCCCACTTTCAATTGTTTTACTTCAGTGATAGGTTAGAATTTTGTGAATTTTTTGAGTGAAAGATCAAATGGATAAACAATGCAGATTTATTTTCACAGCCGCATTTGCTCATATTTATCAAGGGTGCCAATATTAGTGGAGGGCACTGTAACTTCTGTAGATGGACATTTAGCATTTGTTGAAAGCGCCAGAGATAAAGATAAACCCTCATGTGTGACAGATGGCTGTGTCGTTTGCAGATAAAAATGAAAGCATTTTCAGTGTCAGCCTCTCAGGAGGGAAATGGAGCATAATGAAATGAAGAGAAACAGCATATGGAAATGGCAAATCTCATTTGTTCTAGGTTACGTGTGGATCTGATGAATAGTGCGACGAGGTCAAGAGGATCAGTGGAATTGCTCTCCGTCAAACTTTACGTTCTGGTCAGCCGATCCGGACTACCTCTGTCTGTTTTTCTCCAGCTCTCTCATTAGCCAAATCTCTCTTTGAGCTTTGCTACCGGCCCCGTTATGCTCTGATGACAGGGAATGTGAAACTGAGAGCATATCAGGCCACACCAGTAATCAGCTCTTGCTACTAGAACACCAACTGAGAGAGAAAGAGAAAGACTCCAACAACATCCTCTGACCCGCAACCGCCCACTTGCAGCAGACAGAGGCCCAGCAGGCAGCTAATTAGCATGTGTTAATGAGTTCCTGTGCCAGGGTGACCCACTCAGTAGTGTTGGAAAAGTGTGGAGGTACGGTGTGTCTGCTTCACGGTGCTTGTAAACACAATTACAAACAAACCTGACATACTCTGGAACTGCAAATACAGTATGCAAGGGTTTCATAATAGAATTCACTGCAGCTGGTTTGCTGCACCCTTACAAAACAAAAAAAAAATGGGAATATACTGGACAAATATAATTTGATATATTCATTAATAATTCCCATATGCTCGTATTTTTCAATATATTGCAACATACGCATGGTCAACGCATGGATATGTAGCCTATATACACATAGCAATACCTTTATTAAACTAGTTAATTTTTCTTTCATTAATTAATAGGTTTACATAAAGCTAAAAAAAACTGACTGAACTGAATTTTTTTTTACTGAAAATGAATATTAAAGCTGATATTTATTCTAAAAGACAGAAGCAGAAAACTGGTAAAACACTCACTCTTGCAGTGTCCACAGACAATTCGCTTTCTCACGTGCTAAATTCCTGTTAAATTCATGGCAAGATGGCGGAAAACGAGATTTGACATTTATAACTTAATGGATTGAGTGCTATAAAGCACAAATCTAAGAGTTTGGCTCTCAGTTTTCCCATATTTTTTTGTGTTTTTGTGTCAATACATGACAAAATGTAACCTCACTGCTAAAAATGCATGCGCTGTAAAAAAAATTTTATCAGGTAATCTAAAATCTGCTTAATGTGGTAACATATTATTAAAGTCAAAAATATCATTTCAGTATCACTGAATCAACCTGACTAAATTGAATTGCGCTAAAAGGCTCATACATAGTTCCTTAAAGTAACAATTACTCAGCTGCCATTTTATAAACATGAAATAACTTGGGAAATAACAAAATGATCATTTTCTGAAGTTTTAGAAAAAGTATTTACAGTAAGACATCAGAAGCAGTGTTTGAATCATTTTCCTTTTTGCACAATAATTGCTCCTGCACTGACATCTAGTGGGAATTTTGGAATTTATTTTTGTGATTCCTCAATTGATACAAGTATTTTGGAAAATTGACGTCATCACTATTTTGATTCTTTTATAATTATTGTGCATGCAGCTTTTATAACTTCATGGTAACTTAGAGACTATATTTGAAAATGTATTTGATACACCACAAGACCATTTAAAATGAATTTGAGTTTGCAAAAAAGTTATATATATATATATATATATATATATATATATATATATATATATATATATATTGTTTTAAAAACATATTATACATCAATAACAGATGCAAAAGTGACAGAAACCATGCACAGACCATTCTTTTTCCTTTTTTATTTTCTTTCACATTTGTTTTCTTCCCCAGAGCACACAATAGTTCTGCTCAGCATCAGATAGTACACTTTTCTTAATTTCTTTCTTTCTTTTTTCAGACTTAGTACAATATGATAAGTTAACTACTGGAAGAGGGTTCACACACTTACATAGTGCATTTATTGCATTGTAAACCAAAAGAAAACCTCAAACACAAAACCAAAATAGTGCAATCATATTGATTTCCCTTTATTCAGTGATAGACCTTTACCAGTCCAAAATTGTCTTCCTCCTTCCTCCAGTGTTGCATACAGTACAGTATATTGTGATAGAGAACAACATAAATATCTAATAAAATAAACAATTAGCCTTGAAAATATACTTTGGAGACCCAAAGACATAGTTCTGGACTATGTACAAATCCCCTGGAAAGATATCAAGCATATTTTCAATTGGGAAGAGCTCATTGTGCTTTGAAGCCTGTCTCTTGCTTGTTGCTTTTCATATGCAGTGATTTAAAAATTGACAGAAGATTTAACATGGTCCCAAATAACATTTTTGTTCAATATATGTAAATAATATTATTTATGTACACCTTAAAACGAACAGAAAGTCATTTGTTTGTGCATTTATATATAGATGAGGGCAATGCATTTTAATGTGCAAACTGTATATACTCAAGCAGATGTTTGTGATGGTTTATATGTTTCTATGTCCATTGCATCTCCCTATTCAGTTTACAGTGCTGTTTATTTCTACAAATGCCTGATTGTGTCATGCATAGTCATGATTAGCTTGAATGTACAATGGGACTGCATGTGCGTGTATGCAAAGAGTAAATTAGTGATTATGTAGTTAAGAGATTGTCTTGCAAATAAGACATGTCATTCTGTTAAGTGTGATAATCTTTGTAAATTATTTTGTTATTGCATGGAAGAACAGCAGCAAGCAAAACTCAGCAATTACAGCAGCAGATATGTCAGCAAGATCATCACTTATCATGCAAATAAGTGTTGATGGTAAAGATAAAAAAAATATCAGGAACATTTATCAGTGTTTTGAGATTCTCAAAATGCAAAAAAAGATGTTCAGTGGTTCTGAAACAATACATCATCATATCGTTACACATTTTATGGTTGTTTTTGAATTAATGGTATGATTATGTACAGTTATACTTGTGTGAAAACAAAGATGCTTGCAAGGGTCTCACTTTTGTGCTTTCAAACAAAACCACTAGATGTCACTGTAATTCAAACATTAGTATAGAGGTTTTCAACTGGTTTTACTTTGACCAACACAGCACCAAAACAGTTTATTGCACAAAAGAAATTAAAAAATTATCTTAAAATCAAATATTAAAATATATTTATATTAAAAATAAAATCTTAATAATATGAATAAATAATAAACTAAAATAATTAAAATAATCAAAATTAATAGATCATAAAACATTGGGGCACAAACCACTAAACTTCACTACAAATGAAGTTTAATATATTTTGGGTAATATTTTTTTCAGTTTGTTCATGATTTTAAAGATGAGAGCATGTCATCCAATGTATCCATGTTGGTATCTACCTAATTTACCTGGTTATAGGTGGATTTGCATCAAAATGCCATATAATTTTCTCCTTTTAAAACTTAACAAGTCTTATCATCCTAACTATGCATGATTATATTAGCTGCATTTTATTCTGTGCATTTAGCATAGTTTTATCATGTGTCCAATCAGAACAGACTTGCGAGGTCTTAGTTGAGAACCACTGTTGGACAAAATAAATAATATGTTAGGCTGTTTAGTGCAATACTGAGATCTAGGCAAAAGATGTACAAACATTCATGTGGTCTGCTTTTCATTGATCTGAAAGGGTGATATTAGTGCAGTGTGGTTGGAGATACTGATGAGATACTAGTTGATTTGCCCTGGTTGACATAAACCTAAAGTTTCCAGTGGATAAAAAGACACAAGAAAAATCAAACAGGATATAACAGAAAATAAAAACGTTTTCAGTTAAAAAGTCCCAAGTGTGGTTTCAGTATGTGAATTAGTTATTTGAGGGTTGTGCTACATAAAGCCATTTGGGTTATTAATTGTGAGTGAACTGTAGAATGAAGTGTATTGTGCAAAAGGTATGGCCATGAAAACAAACCAAAAGCGATACAGGATGGGGAGACTGAGTGAGTGGGATGTTAGTGGCATGGAGTGCCCTTCTTTGTGAGGGCATGGTATGGATGCTCTGATGCCAGTGCCAGAGTCAGGCTGGCAGAACCTGGAGGACAGACGGCACCACCAAGGGGTTGGGGAAACCCCTGTTGATCTCAGCGTGGGGCTCAGCAGGGACATTCAGACCAGTTGAATGTGTGTATACCTGTGTGTGTGTGTGTGTGTGTGTGTGTGTGTTGGCTGTAGGCCTGCAGCAGAGTGGTCCTGAGATGTAAAGGATGACACATGTGTTAGTGCAAGGGAGGGTGTGTGTTGTCACTGTCAGTGAGGCTGGGATTGGTCCACTTCTCCGCTGGCCCTCATCTCTGTCTCCATCCCTCCGTTCCTCCTCTTTCTCATCAGGGGGCAGCTGCTCCGAGCCCCGTCTCATTCTGGGGCAGTGAGTGGCTGGCCTTTGAGGAATATTCTGGGGGTCTTTCTGGAATGTTCTGTGTCACTCTATAATAACCAGAGAGCAGTGGAGGAAGTGATCATTATGGTTAAACATTAGGGTTAAACCCTGGCCACAAGCTTTCTGTCAGTCAATATTTAAGGTGCACTCATATATGTGTGTGTGTGTGTGTGTATATATATATATATATATATATATATATATATATATATTTTTTTTTTTTTTTTTTTTTTGTGCAATATTAATTATATTATATTGACATCTGGTGGATTGGATGTAGTGTCACGCAAAAGCAACATTTTTTAGTTACAGTGTTGTCATTAAATAAGACAAAATATTTTTTTGTTAAAATAAAGCTGAAATTAAATAAAAAAAGAAATATTAGATGAAAAACTTAAAAAATGCAAATTAGGCAGTTTGTCTTGTCTTGAAATGAGTTGAAGTTCTTAAAAAGACTAAAACTAAAATAAATATACAAACGTATTGAATTCATAATGATATAAGATAAATTAAAGCTAAATAGAAATGCAAAAAAACTAATAAAACTGACAAAAGCATATAATAAAATTACTAAAACCAACTAATTAAATTAAATTAAATTTTAAAAACCTTAATAAAAACAGCCTTCATTATATTTACATTGTAAACGTAATAAAAGTCTGATGTTAGACATTATTTTAAACGTTTTTGAAAAGTACATGTCATTTAAAATAAGCAAGTGCACATTTGAAATTGATTGTTAGTATTAATATTTATTATTAATATGCCCTGAGAGGAAAATACACATTCATAATAATAATTTTAACTGGCAGATGAAAATCAATCCAACACTCACTCTAATTTGTGGTAGTGCTCATTCAATTAGCTCCTGTGTCTCTGAGAACTAGAGGAAGAGGATGAGAGAGTGTTTAAGATCATTTAAGCTTCATCACAACAAGGGAAGGCTATGCAGGTAACATTTAAACACTCACCTGTTGGCTAGAGTTTGCTGAGGGTGGTGTAACTACATTTTGCTCCACTAGAGGGTTCACGGGGGCGGAGCCTGGCAGGTGAGTGGCACGCCAGTATATATCTAAGTATTCGGCCAGGTGTTCGCAGGCATCCTCTAACTGATTCTCATCCAGTATAACATCAAACATTTCCTGCAAGATAAATGCAGTGAATACAAACAGTATTAGTGCAAGATATCGCATCTTGTTAATCGCATTGTTGCTTTAACAAGAGCTGAATGTGTGCAGTAATGGGACTCACTGGTGGGCACTGTGCTAGTTTATCTCCAGCCATCATTTGCACATTGAGATGTTTGCTTTGAGATTTCCCTCTGGACTTTATGAGTCTTTGAAGAACCTGGGGTAGAATAAGTAACACTGAGAAAATGAGGGACATGTTTCTTCAGGGAAATCTGAACCTACCTATATAACTTAATCATTTAAATAAGCAAAACAACACTTTTAGCTCTGAGGACTTATAAATAGCACTGAAGATAGTCCATCAAGGACTGAAACATTTGCTTTTTTGTGTGTGTGTGTACACAGTCACTTTTTTGTTAGTCTGTTTTAGTTTTTGTTGTCACCTTCATGTAAATCTTCAGGAATAAATTTTTGAACTTTGCACTTCATTTGGTGTGCAGATTTTTTGGCTTTGGCTTCTCAACTTATAAATAAACACACTTTTCAAAACTATATTTAAAGGGATAGTTCTCCCAAAAATGAAAATTCTGTCATTAATTGCTCACCCCCATGTCGTTCCAAACTTGTATGACCTTCACTCATCTTCAGAACACAAATTTAGATATTTTTGATGAAATCCGAGAGCTCTCTGACCCTGCATAGACAGCAGTGCAACTACCACATTCAAGGCCCAGAAAGGTAGTAAGGACATCGTTAAAATAGTCCATGTGACAACAGTGGTTCAACCATAATTTTATGAAGCTACGAGAATACTTTGTGGCTTCATAAATGTCATAAATGTCCTTACTACCTTTCTGGGCCTTGAACGTGGTAGTTCCCTTGCTGTCTATGGAGGGTCAGAAAGCTCTTGGATTTCACCAAAATTTTTTAATCTGTGATGAAGGTCTTACAGGTTTGGAACGACATGAGGGTGAGTAATTAATGACAGAATTTTCATTTTTGGGTGAACTATCCCTTTAATTAGTCTATCATCAATGTTTAAGTGTAGATATACAGGCATCACAGAAAAACTCATTTTTCCGAACCAGCAAATGTCATTACCACAACTGTAATTATGTATTTTGTTTGATAACTTTCTCTGATTTTAAACACTCATCGGTCATGCTAAAATATTTTAATAATATTTTTAGACTAATATTTGAAGAATAATTGTGGCAAGACTTATGGTTGTGGTGGAAATGATAGAGGGACAAAATAAGTCTAAAATGATATAAATAGTTTTCAAATAATAATTTGTTTATTTTACTATTTTTTCGTGATCATAGTTTCATAATAATTGAGTTATTAAATGTCATAATTTGTATTTTTATTATGGATTTCTATATTAGATGAAAAGTCATAGTCTGGGACAGGAGTAAAAGAATAAAATACATAAAACTACATTAAAAATACATTTTAACATTTTAAAGGGTTTCCCAGGCCGTTTTACAGTAATGTGACCTTCATATAACAACAGAAAAGTTAATTTTAGTTTTAATATAAATCTGTAATTGGAGAAACACCCATTTATAGCTTTTTAAGAATAAGTGATTCATTGACTGGTTAAATATTGTTGTACCTTTGGAGAGGACACTTTGACGTAAACAATGATGGGGGCGAGGGAGGTCTTGAGAAGCTGTGAGGGGTGGTTGATAGTATCTGCATCCAAGACCACCAACTGCAGGCTTTTAGCCAGTTCAAATATTCTCTCAATCTCACTCTGCACCTCGGCTGAGAGAGAGACAGGCATGATAACACGAGCCACATTAATAATGTAACAAAGAATGATGCCATATTAGGTCATTCATACTTGATCACACTTTATACTAATGTACTATTTAGCTTTACTCGTGTATGTTTTCACTCACCCAGACTGGAACGTGTGTTTGACCTCTCCATGATAGCTTTCTTGTTCAGTACAGACCTCTTGGCCAGAGACAGATCTGCAGTCACCCGTGTGATAGAAATCCTGCCATGAAACCACATACCAAATAAAAAAAAAACATAGCACACAAGAAGTATGGACCATTTTTATGATACTTTACAGAAGAAAAAGGTAAATAAATGATTTATTTCCATTTTTACAAATGCATATTTTTAGGTGAACTGTTCCTTTAAGAGTAACACATTCAATTTTAAGCTCTAAACCAGTGAAACAAACAGTTTCTGCACTCACTTCCCATCAAACCTGTGTTTCAGGAAGTCAAACAAGGCTTTCTGCATCATATCAGTCACCTGCATCAGAAGATTGTGAGAAAACGTTCATTCTACATTCAACCAGAAACATTTCATGTAATTAACCTGTCAATCTGAGGTAGTTTAGGTCCTGAGCTATTAATAGCGTTAGCATCCACCCAGTGGTTTTGTTGTCTAAGGACCGTAGAGGGAAAATAAGGAGTTCTAAGCAGGGGATTCAGAAGAAGAGTCGTGTATAAGGCTAATATGGTTTGGATGAGGTGATGTGGTTTTATTTAGACACAGGGGTGAAAAATGAATGACTCCAGAAATAGAGGGCAGAGATTCAGTGGGGGAAGCAGGTCCCTGGTGTCTCTGTTAAAGAGCTGACTGACAAATGTGTCCAGAGCACCGTGCCACAGCTGGACTTAAATATTTCATGTTCGTGAATCCTCTCGCACACCAAAACTGCCTGAGCAGTCATATACAACAGAATCCAAAATGAGCTTTTTGCCATGCCTGCCAATAGTGAGTGAGTTATGAGAATTTACAGACTGTAATTACTTTTCATAGGCCATGAAACAGAATTTTATTAACTATAACTATGCTAAATATAATTATATAAATATTGTTTAGTAAATATAAGTACAAATACTGACCACAAATATTTTTCATAGATCACGAAACTGTATTTTGCATTTTTATTAAATTATAATCAAAAAAATGTATTTATAGAAAGATTATTTATTACATCTAAATATAAATAAAAACGCATATATTTTTACAGGTCATTGTGTAACTTGTTTATCACATTATGTATAAGCCAATCTCTGCATAAATCTGTTGCAAAATGTGATTTTGTTCCAGTGTTGTTATTAATAGGTTTAAAACTAAACCTATTAAATCATTTTCAGCAATTGAAAGAAACTTTAAATTAAATAAAATACAAATATTACACGAATAACAACGCAATGTAATTGAAAATTGCTAGAAATGAACATTTTAATAAATGCTATAATATAATATAATAATAATAAAATGACATGCTTGTTAGTTTCATTTTGGTAGCTTAATATATATATCATCACATTGAGTTCTAGAGGAAAAAAGCCTTCAGGCATATTTCTGTTGGTAAATTTTCCACAGAGGTGCAAGTTAAAAGACACAAAAGTCACGTGAGTGAGAGATGTTTTCTTTAGTAAATGGTTTGCATGTCCTTGGTTTGATTCAGTGAACAATTCCTAATACAGTTTTATTTACTCCTCAAACTCAACTTTTACTTGCTTGGTGGTTGTTAATTTTGGACCCTGCATACATAGAACAACTGGCCTGTCTTTTAACTGCCATGATGATCAAATTTAATATAATTTACCTCATAGCCTTTTAGCGAGGGGCCGACCAGAACAACAGGCCTCATGGATGGAACTACATCATAGGGTGGAACATGTTCTGTCTACAACACACACACACACACACACACACACACACACACACACTGTTATGTCTCACAAGCTCTGAGCCTTAACTAACATTTCTCAACATCTAATGAGTAGCCTCAAGGGATGCAGTTTCAATAGCACAGCATTAAAATCTCTCACAGAGAATCGTCTGAGAGGCCAGACACAAACTGTGAATATTTAATAGCACTTTTTGAGGGACTGTGTTGCATTATGGAAGCAAGAAAGCAACTTTAACCACCTACCTGCTTCTGCTTCTGTTTGGCTTGTTTAAAACAAGAGAAATGTGTTTAGGAAAATCTAAACAGGTTGTTTGTGTTCATAATGGTAAAACAATTTTATACTGAAATATGTCAATCTTGACATATAAAATCAGCTTATACCCTGAAGGGAAATGCAGAGGAATGGTAGTGGCTCAGTAGTACTAGCGTAACAGTAAGACATTAATGTGTGAGAGTATTTAAATACCTCTCACCTGCAGAAGGAGGAGTAGATCTCCAGCCCCCAGATGAAGCATTTCCACCCATTTTCCTGTTACCAACACAAACACTTTAGAAATTACAGGATGAGACATGCCAATAGCTGATACTTTAAACTAAAATCCCATGCTGAATTTATGTGCTGGGATTTCTTATAAATAGCAAGTGCAATGGCAAATCACAGCAACTGAAGGTAAGAGTGTTTATTTCTCACTTACAGTATAGTTCACCAAAAATGATAACTAATAATCTTCACTTTATTTATATTGGTCTGCTTGTCTTTGTGCATTCCAAACCAACTGTATTGCTGTGTATTAGTAGTGAGGATTTTTTATTGATTCTTTCTGTAGGTAGCTAGCTAAACCAGTCAAGTGGTGACAAGTGACTCTTTAAAAGCCATTCAAATGATTTGTTCAAACACAATAATTCAATTATTTGAAAATGCATGCTTCCCTACTATATAGTAGGCAAAAAACAGTATGTGAAAAATGTACCTCTATCTATAATTAGAGGTACCTAAGTCATCTATCTAAAATGATTCCTTCTCCAGTGAAAAAGTCACATTGTCTGAATCAGGTGAGAAATATACTCAGATCAAGCACCATTTACAAGCGAAAACAGTCCAAAATAGTTCTAAACAAATAAGTTGGTGTATTTTGATGTTAGAGGGCAACAGTTGACAGACTTTTTGACTGAAGCATTATTATGGATTATGGACTGGTATTTTATATGGAAGCAAGAGTTGTGATGTTTTTATGAGCTGTTTGAAGTCTCATTCTGACGGCACCCATTCACTGCAGAGGATCTGTTGGCATGCTAAATTTCTCCATATCTCTTCTGATTAAGAAACAAACTCATCTACATCTTGAATGGCCTGAGAGTGAGTACATTTTCTGCAAACTTTCATTTTTGGGTGAACTATTCCTTTGAATGCTAATTTATACAGTACTGAATAACAACTATATAGATGTAACTGTGGACCTCTGAGCTGCTTTCTGTTCCTGCTTGATCCGCATGGCCTCCAGTTTAACAGGGCTGGGGATGAAGGCAATATCTGCCCCCTCCTTCACCAGCCTCCCGATCCACCAGTCATTATTATACTTCTGTAGGATGGGAGACAAAGTGCTCAAAAAATATCACAGTGCAACATAAGCTAACTGTTCATTTCAGTTCATTGCTTGCTTCCCACCTCTTTTATGTGTAGAAAATCTTTGGTTTCAAAGTTGATGGCAGCACCCTGAACCGGACAGTCTTCATCGAGAGCCCCGCAGTAGCTGACATTCGTTCTCACTGCAAACGCCACAGGTTTGGTCTACAAGAAAACAAAGAAAATATTTAACATGTTATGTTAAGAGGAGAGGTAATTGACAGTGTATCCGTTTGAGAAGATGAACCTTGGCTCTCTCGAGCTGGAGCAGGGCCTGGCGCTCGGCCTCACGCCGAGACGCCTCCTTGTCCTCCTCCAGGGACAGGTCGGAATCCAATGGTCTACTCGTGTAGGAATCAGCAGAACTCTGCAAAAAGGACAAGAGTCCAGTGTGAAAGTTGCTCTTTTACATTTTACTTTTAATTGTTAGCTTTAATGCCCTGTCTACTAAAGCATTAAAACTGAAAACTAAATCACCAAATGCACCGATAACAAAAGACCCAGTGACCGTAAACAAGCATTGCAAAAACCTTTCCTCTACTGTCTCCTGCATCCCTCTGATCTCCCCTCCAGACCACTTTTCTCTCTGTCTTTTTTCCCTCCAAAATCCAGAACACAGTGAGGATATGATTTAAATATCAAAGGCAGCCGCAGGGGGCAGGTGTCTGCGACACCTACCGTCGAAAGAGATAAAGCATAATTATGCAGACGCCAGCTAAGATAAGATTCTTATGTGCGATTAAAATATATCTCTCGTCTAAATGAACGTGTTAATTAAAAGCCAGCCCTGCTATGGGAGGCATCTCCATCACAGAGCTGTCCTGAACCAACTCTTAGATGATCTACACCGTGTTCATCTCTTTCATGTGTTCGGCCTAGAAATAAATGAAAAGAAAGAAAGAGTAGGGCTTTGAAGTACAACAACACACTATATCAAACATTTTTTTGGCCACTTTTATCAATAGGAGGTAATAGTGATGCAGGGGTCGCCCACGTAAACATCACTACCTGCAAGGCTGTAACACACATTTTGGGTTTCGTACACACAGTGTGCATTAACTTGGAGTCGTTTTCAGCTGACCCGACAGACTAAGCAATTTTTCGCTCAGTACCTGGATCGATAGAGTAATGTAATCCTTTAAAAGACACAATGCATCGCAACCTCATCCGCTAAGAGTGTTTCCACAACACCTCACCCCATATTCCACTTACAACACACATTTTAACCATCAGACATTCCCGGAAAAGGCTGCAAAGAATGTTTACAGTATGTGGCTTAAATAAAGATTTAATAGCTTTTTTTAAACAGAATTTTAGTCTTAGTATTCCGGTTACCTTACTTTTGCTTTAATGACAGCATTAGAGCTGCATGAACTTCACAAGTTTGTGTAAAACCTGATGTTCTCCAGAATGATTTAAGAATGATCCATCTTGAGCTTCAAGAATTTGACCATCGGAGTTTGAGTTTTCTCACAATGAGAAAAATGTCAGAGACCTGAGATATAAATTCAGAATTGCAAGATATCGTTGAGAGACTCAGTTCTGACTTACTTTCTTGCAATTTCAAGTTTACATCTCACAATACTTTTTTCTCTGAATTCTGAGATTTTTTTTTTTTTTAAATCCTGTGGCGGAAACAAGCTTCAGTAACATGGAGTTCACATAATCAATGTCAAAAATGTTCTAATTTTATTAGTGACTTGCAAATATTGCAGAATTTCATAATGCACACCAAAAAAAGGTCACCTAAAAATTGAAACATCTAAATTCAAAAAAAGTCAAAAACATTATGTAGACATCACTGAACCAAGCTACATACATTAATTTATACAAACAAAACTATTTTTTATTGGTTAAATCAGGTAGGTACCATATTTTACAGTGTAGCTTACAAATGTTCAAATCCTTAAAACTGTGTTTATTTCCAGGTTTAATGTACATTTTGAATTTGTAAATGCATTTTTAAATTTTGAATTTGTCATTTTTCTTTCAACGGTTTGCATCTGTGCAGCAGGGCCGTCAACATTCATTTTCACAATTTGTTGTGCAATAGCAGCATACAGCCAACAGGGGGCGAAAAATCAATGAACCTCCCCATATCCACAAGGCTTGTTAGATAACAGTCATTCATTCATATTGTCAGAATCTGATTCCCAGTCTCCTATATGGAGCAGCATGGATTTGATGCTCGCCACAGCAGAACTTGTCCTGATAAGGACAGGGATCAGAGAAGTCCATAGGAATCAACAACATGCAACATGCATAGAAAGAATTTTTGCATTATATTATATCAGTAATCAGTATCAGAAAGAAGGTTGAACTATACTGGCAGCAGTTAACTTTTTTATTTATTTATTTTCATTATTTTATTTTTTACTTTTTAATCAAAGATATTTGCCACTGGAATTGATTTTCAAAAGGATTTTTACCTTTATAAGGGTAGTTTTTAATATATGATATAATATAATGTAATATAATATAATATTTTTACCCTTATAAGAGATTTTTTTAAATAAATAAATACAATTTATGCTATCTATTTATGGCAAATGAATAGTGTCCAAAACCTAAAAAGACCTGGAATATAATATCCTGAAATACAATTATGAATTAATAAAATCAAAAACAGATGAATT
Organism: Tor tambroides; assembly: GCA_021397915.2. Taxonomy (NCBI): domain Eukaryota; kingdom Metazoa; phylum Chordata; class Actinopteri; order Cypriniformes; family Cyprinidae; genus Tor; species Tor tambroides. Next base: position 129,160 of record JAFVLL020035287.1, read on the forward strand.
TGAATTTACATAAATATATACATTTATGTAAATATACTTAGTTCATTACACTCCTGAATATAAACCTATACATCTATATAAACATTTTGTTTTGTGTGTGTGTGTGTGTGTGTGTGTCACTTTTCACCGGCATTTTTACCTAAAACCGGTTAAATTGCTGGTTATAAAAAAATTGGAAAAAATGGACATTTCTGACTTTTCTGACTATTGCAACACAGCAAATCCATATGCCTTTGTTTCCTAACACAACATATCAACAACTTGCAACACTATTTGAAACCATACCCACATACAGAATGATGAGAGAGTGAAAGAGATATTAACAATCTTAGTCAGGTAATACACATTGTCAATTAAAAAATCAATGCAGCTGAATGCATTTGATGAGTCTGCTGGTCGAAAAGCTAAGACGTGCATTTCGACTGAGAATAATTTATTCATAAAAAAGGCTTACACGAGGATATTAATAGACTATGACCCAGGCAGAATGCATGCAAAATTCATTCACTCCACCAAAGCAGCGCTGATTGATTACAGAATCACATGGAGTGAAAATGTAAGAGAGGGAGCGCGCGGGAGAAAATCAGTGAGCGAGAGAGCAAGAAAGAGAGAGAGAGAGAGAGAGAGAGAGAGAGAGAGCGTATGTGAGGGAGAGAGAAGGCAAACTATCCCTACCTTGCAGCTGAGCAGTGCTGCGCTAGAATCGGACGCGGACATGCCTATAGAGACGGCTCGTATCGCCCCCCATCACTCTGTCTGTGGTCGAGCGAGACGCGAGCTGCTCTCCATGGTCAGCGGGAAAGAGAGGGGAACGCTCAGGCACTGCACTCAAAGCCTATACAAAATTGATGCCCTGACTGCAGCAGCTGAGTTGTGCTGTTCACTGAGAGCAAACGCCCTCCCTCTGCCGCTGCTGCCTTTCTTCCGCCTGCTCTCACGTTCAATCAGGCTCCATTTTGTCCCGCTCCACACGCTGGAGATGCGCTTCTGCAGCCCTTGCAGCGGGGGAGGAGATGTTTACCTCTCAGACGAGACACTGACACTCTCACATCTCATTCTCCTGCAGCAGGAAAAACAGGTGCTTTGCAAGTGGGATGTGTGGAGTCAAACTCCCGGATCCGTTACATTATTGTGGAAAGCAAGACTGGATATATGTAAAACGAAATGAAAAACATTATATTTGAAATTAAATAGCATTTATTTTACATGCTCTGACATGGTCTGTCTCTTTATTTCTTGTAGGCTACATCTCTCTAAAAATGTTCACTAGATAATTTTCATTATGTAGCCTAACAAAAGGTGGTAGCTTTCAGGTGGTTCAAGTAACAGGTGGTTTTTGTTAGCATTGTTGGCTATTGTCTTGTATTATAAAATATTCCTCATTTGTAAGTTGGTTTGGATAAAAGCATCTGTTTAATGACTAGGCCTAAATGTGACCCTGGACCACAAAACCAGTCATAAGGGTCAATTTTTTATAGATTTACACATCAACTGAAATTACACTTTTCTTTTCTTTTCTTTTCTTTTCTTTTCTTTTCTGATGTTTGCTAAACAAGCAGTTTGAATATGCCAAACAGTCTGTCACTGTGCACCAATCAGTGATCATAGTTTTGAAATGCACTGACACTTTGCTTCACCATTGTTAAATGACTTAATAAATTGCAAAACTTTTTGTGAATTAATCTGATTACTGCACTAATGTACCATATGGTAGTATTTCCCTGGATGCTCTTATCATTTCATTTCCTGCTTGTTTTAATGAGCAGAAGACTCCGACACCAGCAAAAGACTCCAAAAGCTAATGCAAATGTTAAATGAGGACCAGACACTGAAAGCTCACTTGTGCATGAATTAACAATGCAAACAAACACATCTGCCTGATGAGAAACAGCTGGGAAACCAATTGCACTAATGCATTTGGTGCACTATAATGGGGAACAGTGAATTAAAAGTAAATTAAGTGTTTTCTAAATCTTATGTAAACGGATGATAATACACTTAAAAAGAACAATCAGTGTTTTGACCCCAGCATCAATCAATTATTGTAAAAACAGCAGAGACCACTCAAATACAATGGCTCCAGTTTAATTTTTTTTTTTCAGTTCCCTTACAAAAATGAACCATGGTACAAAAATGTTAGTGTAGTTAAACCATGATAACCTACAATTACCCATGATTCTGCAACACTAACCATAGATGTTTTAGAGCTAGGAGCCGGCAACAAGTGAGTGAATCTTTGAATCATTCAGTCAACCGATTCATTCAAACACATTGAACGACACAAGTGACTTTCTTTACGAATGAATCATTGAATCACTGGAACTGGATATTCGCAACAGGCAGTTCTGCTTTGACTTTGGAACTATTTTGTGTATTAAAAATACGCAAAGTAACAAAATGTAAGTTAATCAGTGTTCACTTCTTGTTTATTGTACTGTTAGTGTCTCATGGCATCATAACACTGTTTCGGTTGGTTCCACTGATCTATATAAGTGACCATGTTCTCAATACATCAGTGGTTGGTTCTGTTGGTTACCGAATTCACGCAGTATTGCTTTTGTTATGGCACTAAAAGGATTTATCGGTCCGTTACGATTACATTGTTTTGTATCCTTCACAGCACTGTAAGATTTTCACACAGACTCCCTAGGAGTCTTGATCTCAATAACCTCTCTCTGTCTGCTAATCTCTCCAGGCCTGATCCCACTGAGAGTAAATCTGTTCCACCCAATGAGGTCGGGGATGGATGCCTTCACAGCAGCGTTACTGTCCTGACAATAGCATGATGCAGAACACCCCACAAACACAAGGTGAGTCAGTTTGCACGCACAGTCATAATGGGGCGGTACCACCGAAAGTTAATCATGAATACGGACCCTTTTCCTCTTCAGGTTGTATTAAATCAGCAGGCTAACAGAGGCCTGAGGCTGACCCTGGTTGTTTGGACCTCTTTCTGGACTCCATTATAGCTACTGGAAGCTTATGCTCTTTCTTAATTCAGCTTTGTCCGCTGTGGCTTTTAGAGCTGCGTATCTTGAGGCTATGTTACTGCTGTGCTTTCTTTTATACACTTTATACACATGCTTGCAAGTGGCTGAGCTTGAAAACAAACACAGGGCCACTCACATACCTCAGCTCTTAAGGATGTGACGTGTGGCCAAGAATGGTGTCCCATACTCAGAATTTGTGTTGTGCATTTCACCCATCCAAGTGCACACACAGTGAGTAGTGAACAAACACACACACAGCAATTATAGTGGGAACGTAATAGAATTACAGTATTTAATAGAAGTACATTGGAATCCTAAAGTTTGAGACCATATTGAAAATCTAGGGTTTAAAAATAATTACTATATAGATCGGTAAATAAATAAGATATTTACAGTTAGGAATTTTTTATGATTTTGAAAAATGTAAAATAGTTGTGTCTGTTGAAACTTTCAGGATGGTCTGACACTAAAAAATGAAGAAATATTAAGTTAAGAAACTGTATCATTTATAATAGGGGGAAAAGTTACTTAATTAGGAAAATTTATAATAGAGCCATTTTCAGGTTTCAGACTTTTGGTGCCCTTTAGGGATGCACCGATTTTAAACACTGGCCAATATGATAATTATGTTCATGTTAACTAAGACTAAACTTAGAAACAACATTTTTCATTACTTGAAATACAATATAAACTCATTTTATTTCAGCTGTTGCAAGGGTAACATTTCTAAGTTTCATTTATTTTAACATTCTAAAACAACTCCATAACCTAACAAAAACTATACATATTAAAAAAATCTAATAAATTCAAAACAAAACAAAATTACTTAAACTTAATTTTTTTTTTTTGAAAATATAACAAATTTAAATTATAACCAAAAAACTATAATAGTATATCAAGCCTACTGAAATATATATATATATATATATATATATATATATATATATATATATAATTTATTTCTTATATGATATATTTATATCATTATTTTCATATAAGTTCCATCTAAGTAAAAACAGCTTGTAGATATCAGAAGTAAATCTGGTATCGCTTGAACAAGAGAACAGCTTAGAGAGAGAAAAAGTGAGAGGGAAAAAGCGATAGAGCTTGAGGTGAAGAAAATCATGAGGGTGAGTGGAGGGACAGAAAGTGAGGATGTCACTCCATCTCTGCCTAAGCAATGGAGAAAGACGGTACATGTTTTTTTGTGTGTGCTGTTGATCTAAATATAGCTTTTCTTCCACTCTGCTTGCTTTTCTTCTGCTGGGTGCATACAGAAAGCTGCCTGGATGTAGAGCGATGACCCATGAGGAACAGAAGGGTGGGCTGGGTAAGGTAGAAGCCCTCACAGAGGCTAAAATCTGCTACCGTATGCAAATATCTTTGACAAAATTGACATAAGTATTATATATTTTGACTATATTTAGTTCATTTATTCGCTCTCAAGTTTTTCCAAACTTGTATGGGTTTCTTTTTTCTGCAGAACACAAAACATATTTTTGGTAACCAAACAGCTGATGGTACCCATTGACTTCCATACTATGGAATTCAATGGCCACCGTCAGCTGTTTGGTTACGAACATTCTTCAAAATATCTTCTTTACAGGTTTGGAACAACTTGGGGTGAACTATCCCTGTAAGCTCACTAAATGTTTAGCTCACTACCAGCTGAAATGACTTCAGATTTGGTTGATCATACTTTATGAAAACCAGCGAGGACTTAAATTTGGTAACCTCTTGTTTCTATTCCAGATTACAACAGGATAAATCAATACCAGCAGCAAATAGACTGATACCTCATCCTATCCGGGTGAGAACTTCCTGTCCTCGTGTTACCTTGCAAAGTTTCATCTTTCTTTCTTTTTTTAAATAAGAGCTCACTGCTTATCTAACTCAGTCTCTCTTAATTACACAGTATATCCTGAATTCCCACACGTCTTGTTATTGTACCAAGGACACAATTCCTATCAAAGATGAGTTCCCGCTGATATCTGCGCAAGGTGATAAAAATAGAAACGGCATCATCTTGTATTTCAACCACAAGCAGTGAAAGTGGAATATGGACACCAGAATGACGCAAGTCACCAAAATGAGATGACAGAAGCATATGAGAGTTATAGATGTACTTTGGCCACACAACACACAGTATAGCAGCACCATGGCATTGACCCCTACTGATCAAATGGCATGACTGAGCAGCTATATATCAAGACGGCAAGAAAGGTAATAAAAGGCAGCTTGATCTACAATACCCATGCTTACATTTACATTTATTCATTTAGCAGATGCTGTAGTCTATGTAGTACAACCTTACCAAATTTCAAGGGAGTGCTAGAATTGCACAGCGGTAAAGCATAAGAGTACAGTACTGTAAGTGCTGAAGAGTGGAGAAAGATTTGTAATTAAATGAGTTCAAAATCCAACAATGTAAATGCAAGCAGTACATTTTCAGCATTTTTGATGTGGAGAAGTTTGGAAGATGAGGGTTAGATCAAGAATTTCTGTAAGATTTTATTGTTTTAAATAAATTATTTGTAAAACAAACATTTGTTTAAACATGAATGCAAATAAATGTCAAATTTTATCCAATTCAAAAACAAATAATGGTTTGAAGTCACAAAGTAACAATGATTAAGCGCTGGATTAAAAGAAACCAGATATTTCACACACACACACACACACACACACACACACACACACACACACACACGAACACAAAACCACACACAAAATCACTTTTAGCATTCTTAACATTTTGTAGCTGATCATTTAATTTCTGGTTTAAAAATGCATAATGTTTAACAAAGTTAAATAATTTTTATTTATTTTACTATATTATTACTGTATATTTTTTTATTTATTTAAAGCCTTTCTGGGGGCCTGAGTTGCACATAATCTCTGTGTACAATGCTTGTTTGTCAAAATTATGTTTTTGTACTGTCACTACAGATAAACTCATAATAATAAAAACAGAAATGTTCAGTACATGTATAATTTGTCTGATAATTACAAACTTCAGAAATGATTATTCCTGCTTCCTGTTAAATAAAAAACAAGCATCAGTTTCTATAAAACTGATTAAAGGAAATGTCTTCACCTCTAAAAACTTTGCTGGTTTATCAAATTTAATCAAGGCTTTGCGCGTTGATGCTCCACTGCACACACACAGACACACACTAAGCACTCCTCTCCTCACGGGACAGGCTTTTAGTGCTCTAGTCTCATGCAGTATTTAATTGACCCCACACAGGAAGCCCAGCGGTTCCAAATGCACTCCTTCCCCCAACACAAAAGAAACACCATGAGTGCCTGCAAGTATGCCAACAGCTCCACAGACACCACGATAAAACAGAAACCTATGCATATTCCACATGAATCTGCATGATAACAGCATACGAACATATTTTCTTTTTGGATGGAGAGACTGAGAGAAAGAGTTACAACCTCAGCAGAGACAAAATAACATTCTGGCCTCAATAAGTGACATGTCAAGCTGCTTCATTTCTGCTAAAACAAGCTGTTATTTATCCACTTGTGTGAGATCCAGTTTTTGTTGCATTGAATATTTCATATTTGAAGGTTCTTTCAGACCACACTGCTAAACCAAACTGAATATTCATCCCAAAGTCTGTGAAACATCCACAAAACACACACTTTAAGCATTTTTGGTTATGCTAAAGGTTATAGAAGTGGCTGTACTCACTCAGTTGGAGGTGTGGAGAGAGTGCACACTCTCACAGCTAGCTGGTCATGGTGCGCTCCCTCTCTAGGGCAGAAGTGAAGTGTACTGTAGCGTCAAACTCCGGTTCCCTCTCTTATTCCCCCTCCCCCTGCACATTAGGCAGTATCTATCTCATATTCTCTCTGTCTTATTCCTTTCTCAGCTCCCTCCCCTTCTCTCTCTCTCTCTCTGACTCTCTCTCTCTTTCACCCCACTTAGTCTTTTATGGCTCTGTGTTCTCTCATTTTTCTCGCACCACACTGACTCAGAGTTCATTCATGTTATGAAGGTTATATATCAGATCTATGCCATTGTTTATTTTTGGATTCTCCAAGATATTAAAGTTTATAATTAAAAATCAGATATGAACCAGTCAAATATATCCAAGAACACATTAATTTTGTAGCTCTATAGCAAGTGTCTTCTACCTTTTTAAGGCCAAGGACCCCTTGGTGAATAGAGACAGACTATAATAATATATTATAATGATCATATTGCAAAGCTATTCAAATTTCATTTTTGATATGTAAAGTCATATTCATGTACATTTACATATTAATACTCAATTCTTTAAAAAATTAAATATTTTGAATGAAGAAGGGACAATGTGACATTTAGTGGAAGTTTAGGTTATTTAATGTTGTATTTTTGTTATATTTTCTCTTTTTGTTTTTTACACAAAAATAAGTATAATTGACCGACCCCTTGTTAAAGACTCCTGCTACTCACTCATACTGTATGTCAAAAACTGACATTTGTGTCTATTTATCCTCCTACATATGTTATGCTGAAACATCTTAGATAAACCTTATTTATTTAAATCTTCATTATGTCTCTTTAGCTGTGAAAGAGTAATTTTCTTAATATTTTTTTTTTAGAAATATATATTTTTTGCAATACACAATGTATCTTGAATGAATTTATTTTTCTTGTTTGAAACATCAGCTTCACAATTTTGTTAGATTTATACATAAAACACACTGTATTAAAAATGTATGGCTAATTTTGCATTCACTTTACGGACATTTCTGTAAACCCTAAAAGACAACGCAGTGCAGTGCAAAATTAAAAATACAGGTAAAACACCTGTAAAAAATCTATATGGAAAATTCCTAAATATGTTTTCCCAAAAGTTTTGTTATCATTAACAATTCCGCTTACAGCAAATTTGTCCAGCTTTAAAATTGCTGAGATATTTCTTTACTGGAAAACAGGTCTGATCCAGTGACAGTGCTGTGGTTTGGGAGAGAATGCTGGGCTGTCAGGTGTCTCTTTTTTCTGTGTTTATGTCAAAGATTTGAACATGTCCCATGTGTGGTATTGCAGTGAGACGGGGCTGTCTTAAATGCTCTCTGTGCTGCTGAGCTTAGAAATGCACGGCAGAACAGTTCTGATCAAACTGTGGCTCCAAAGCAGTACTCGGAAAGCAGAGGAATCACAAATACACAGCTCAGGAATTCACTGTAACAAACGTACACACAGACAGAGAGGGGAAAATTGTATTATTAAATCTGAAAATAAACTGAAAATTGAGGTTTTTGAATAATTTCAAACAATGTAAGGAGACAATTTATGAAGAATTCTACACTATTTATAAGTCAAAATGTTTACATATATATTAATAAAAATATGACTATATCAGTAATGATTATTAAAAATACTTACATATTTTAAACTAATTTTAAAGAAGGAGGGATAATGAAGCATATGTCTATATAAAAATGAACCCATATACAACATAACACAAAAAACACATACCTACATAAACAAATATATCAACTTATCCCATGACAATAGTGACCTATAACGAGAAGCAGTGGATAGCAGATGGTGTATCTCATATAACTTTTAATTTCCACTGTCCAGTAGATCTAAGATCCATAATAGATGAGGACATGTTGCTCTGAACAGTCAGGCATGGAGAGCCAAGGAGGGGGCCCATCAATTTTAGTTCCATATGAGTGGTGCATGTGAATAAAACATGAATAGAGGCTTGAAATCCACAATGTTATCAGAGCAGAGACGGAAAGAGAGAGCAGGCTAAATTTCTGGCAGGATGTTGGCAGCCCTATAAGCTCATTCAGTCCTTGTGTCTGTCAGTCTGTCCCATGGACTTGCTCACTGGGTTGAACCCTCTGGCATGCATTATGTATGAAACCTCTTAAGAGCTTGAGTTTGGAGTTTAAAACTTTTTTGAAATTGCGGGCTGTGGCAACTGTTTTCCTTAGTCATTGTAAAAGCCATAAGACCTCAAAGATCTCAGGGAGGAAAACCTTCATATTTGTAAATCCATTTAAAATGATGAGAATGAATGAATGAATGAACAAACAAATAGAAAATCACAAAATGACAAAATGGGTTTGAGCAATATAAACTGAACATGCTGCTGTCTCAAATAAATCACACATTGAGAGAGAGAGAGTAAAATAAAGAGAAACATCTGTTCATACTGCGGTCTCAAACTATAGAAAATGAACAGGAAAGATGTTTTTTATACCCTTTAGAGTAAACTAAAATAAACTCTACAAAGAAGCAGAAGACATAATGTGGACTGAGTCAGGTGTTGCATAACGTGTTTGTGTTGTTCTACTGTCTCTCAAGGGAACAAACACACGGTAAACAGTTGGGAATTAACAGTGAACACTACACAAAAAGCAACGACTGGACTGTTCTTTCTCAGAGGAAGGTAGAATGATCTTAATTACAGAAAGCCACTGTTCATGTTCTAAACACTCACTGTTTATGGATGAGGCACTAACAGGTGAATTAGACTCAGTTACATCTTTGTAGTAGCCTACGCGCCAGTGTCTGGACAAACTAGAAGTGTGATGATGGGGATGCTGATAAAAAGATCGATAAACAGACAAGAATTTTTAATCAGAATTTCAGTGATAAAAATCACCAAACTTCACGACTAAACAGCTCGGCTGTATCTCTACCCACGTGGCCTACATAGACACCATGTCTGAGCATCGCTTGCGTGTCTCTCACTTGGTTTGTTGCATTGCGAGCTTCGTGGCCGCGCATCCATTCTTTCCAAATAAACGCCCACAGGTAACCTGCATTTTTAATGTTACAGGTTTGAATCGGACTTGTGTGAATTCATTATTGGCAGCAAACACAATGCACTGGTGAAAGGAAGGATTAGATTACCCTATTCCTCATAAATAATGGAACAGGACTTTTCACATTGTCCTTTAGGACTCAGAGATAAAGATGGTTTGATCTAATATGTGACCCTGGACCACAAAACCAGTCATAAGGGTCAATTTTTCGAAATTGGGATGTATACATCATCTGAAAGCTGAATAAATAAGCTTTCCATTGATGTATAGTTTGTTAGGACAATATTTGGCCGAGATACAACTATTTGAATATCTGGAATCTCAGTGTGCAAAAAAAAAAAAAAAAAAAATCAAAAGACTGAAAAATTGCCTTTAAAGT